>JARJDW010000806.1:0-12973 GCA_030264715.1 Adinopsis sp. GC000173
ACTGCACAAAAGACTAGCGTTTTGGACCTCACTGAAAAGCTGTGAGATTCTAATATGTTATAGTTTGAGACCTCCTGATCAAAAGTTCCCCGGGTCAAAAAACTTTTAAATGGACAGTTTTTGAGATATAGAGGATATAAGTCACACTACTGCTATGTGCAGTTTGTGACTTCGAAGCTTTATATCGTAAAAACTGTCCGTTTAAATGTTATGTACCATGGATGACTGTTGATCGGGCGGTCACAAACTATAACATATTAAAATATCACAACTTTTTAGTGAGGTCCAAAATCCCCACTGCTTTGTGCAGTTGGTGATTTCTAACCTCTATATCTCAATAACTGTCCATTTAAAAGTTTTTTGACCGAGGGAATACTTGTTCAGGAGGTCATAGACTATAACATATCAAAATTTCAGAAAATTTCAGTGAGGTCCAAAATCACAGTGTTTTGTGCGGGGTCCTTACTATTATTTTGTACTACTAAAATTTGCGGGAATTTAGTAGTAGCGGGAACCATGTTAATGCATTAATGTTGTTTCAAAACAGTATTGAGCTTTATTATAGTTAGTGACTGTACGTATTTTACACTTGAAACAAACGTTTGGGCCTATATGTTCCGATAGTTATTAATGATGTCGTCTATCTACTTTAGCAGTTTGTAATCGTTAATTTGGGACACGTTGTAAATTACATAAATAAATCTTTATTTCTTCTGAATAGTTATAAGGTGTTTGTTTATCTGTGGGCATGTATTGAATTCTGTAAAAAACTGTGTCGTTCACATCAGTAAATGTCGATTATATCAGCCACTTTGTGAATCATGTTCTACCAATAACACAAAAAATATAAAAATGCAATCTTTAAGATTAATAACATTAAGTGTTTTTGCATCTTTTATAGTTGTTTGATAAACGCTTATTAGTTTCTAATAATGATTTTCATCTATACCCTATTTTGGAACATCCTAACATTTTAAATATCAGTTAAAACGGCTCAAACCTCCTTTTTAGTCACTCGTTTAATAAAAGCACAAGATGTATTAAATAACAATATGTATATTGTTAATATAATTCAAAGCAAAACCGAAGCAGTTGATAAATTATATTACATACCTAAAAAGGCAAAACAATACATTATTATTCGTGCAATAATAGATACTTTTCTTTTTCATACCATATTAGAAATAAATCCAATGAACCACGTAAAAAATTAAGCAAACGACATTAAAAATACAAAACACAAAAATAATTGAAAATCGTTCTGCAAGCGCACTCTCATGTTAAACAGCTCAACTTATTATTGTGCAATGTGGGTTGTCTACGTTAACACATAACTTGCACAATGTTTGCGTTGTTTGCAATCAATTTAATAACTGTCTAAAGTTTAAATAATTGCAAATATCTGATAGTAAGTCTATTTATAAAGCATTAGTAAGGAAAAATTGTAAATTAAATTACGTGCGTCAGTAGTTTATATCATTAATTTCATTGAAAATTGATTTGAAAATTTTTGTACGGTTGTGGTTGCAAAAAATTGCAATAATACTATAATTGATTATAATTATTATAAACAACCTAATCATATAACAACTACATGTATGAATAGTTTAGTTATCATTACATCCATTACATAAACAATAAATAAATAAAGGTCAAGGTTCTAATCGGTTGATAATGAAAATGAAATGTTATTAATAGAAATCATCCTTCCTTGCATTTACACAAATATTGTTTGTGTGCTTATTAATTAACTGACGCTCGAATAAGACTAATTATAATTCAATAATTCGATCATAAATGTAATAAATTAGAGCACGAGTATCTCTTTTAGAATTTTCTACGTGTAATTCGTGCGTTTGCGCATTAGAATTTAGAGGTTATAAAGTCGATGCGATGTCTATTCTAATATCACACGTGTTGCCAGCTTGTTCGAAATCACTCAATTCCGGTTTCAAACGCTTCTGCCGTACTTTACATTCCAGAATGAGTGGCCAATACACGACGATAGAACGGGGTGCACCAAACTCGATTGAATATCGCCTTTATATACGTAAGTAGTGGCGAAATTGCATTAGCACGTTTTCGCGCTGCGCTCGTTTTAAGGTTAGATTTTTTTCGCAGAGGATGAAAATGGCCCGATCTCACCCCTACACGATATTCCACTCTATGCGGACGCCAGCAAGAATGTATTCAACATGGTTGTGGAGGTGCCCCGATGGACAAACGCTAAAATGGAGGTGATTTATCTGATCAATTTTAGCACATATGTTATACATCCGTTCGTGAAAGGAAATTGAGTTTTGCGATGAATTTACGTTGACATTGATATTAACAATCTATCATTTTAGCTTACTTAGACAATTATAGAGGTAGTTGGAGTATAGAATTTTTTAGTGTGTGTGTGAAACATCAAAATTCAATCGAATATTTCCTCTATTATAATGATAAGTGCAAAAGTACTTGTTCAATGTGATAAATATGTTTTATCTGTTAGATAATTTAATTTTTTACTCATTTTGAACAGAATTTATTATGAATTAATAACAAACTTATTTCGTTCGACATAATTGAGTAAAAACAATTTTTAAATTGAATATAATTTGGATTAACTTGCTTTCAAGCTAACAAACTAAATATTTGCATTTGAAATTATCTAATTTAGCGAATAGCTGGATTATTGGTTTGCGGTTTTAGTGAAAAAGAAATTTTTTTATAGTTGTCTGAATATTAATCAAATTAGAATACTGTTTATGAATTTTAACCACTTTTTATGACAAAAAAAAAAACGTTAATTTATTTGACCAGTTTCATAGACTAATGAACAAATCATTAATTATGCTTGAAATTATTCAATATGCTATTTATATAAAAAATGTTTAGATTACAATGAAGGAAACACTCAATCCGATCAGGCAAGATGTGAAGAAAGGCAAGTTGCGCTTCGTCGCCAACTGCTTTCCACATCACGGCTACATCTGGAACTATGGCGCGTTGCCGCAAACTTGGGAGAATCCGGAACATCTAGATGATGGCACCGGTTGTAAGGGTGACAACGATCCCATCGACGTGATTGAAATTGGCTATCGCGTAGCGAAGCGCGGCGAAATTCTCAACGTTAAGATCTTGGGAACAATTGCTTTAATCGATGAAGGTACAGTTTGTTGAGAATATTTACAAGTTTTGAAAAATTAGCTTCATTTAAATATTGCGATCATCTACAATGTACGTGACTTTAACGAATTTAAGCAAATTGGATCATTTCTAATTTTGCACAATGATTCATTTTTATAATCCGATTAGAACTTAGATAGGATTTATCTTCCACGTACGATTAGCATCATAAAATGAATAGTATATTTCGTCTTGAAAACTTGTAATCGAGTTTATCGATTCTTGAAGTTATTCTACACTCAGAAAAATAAAATTGTATAATAATTTTAACAAAATTGTTTTTGTTAAAATTTTACTGTAAATTATACAACAATTACAACCAATTTTAATAAAAAATGTAATATAATTTTTAGTTGGTTTTGTAAAATTTACAATAGGGATATTGTGACAAAAGAAATGTGGAAATGCAAAACATTTTGTATTTTTTACAAATTTTTTTGTAAAAATAGAAAAGATGTTGTAAATTGTAAATGACTAAGTTAAATTTACTATAAAATTTTGTTGTTTTTGCAAAATACTGTTAGCAAATCTAATGTTGTAAATTTTCAAAATGTGATAGTGGTCCAAATAGTAGCGTTAAATTGTTGTAAAAACTATCACAATTTGTGTAAATCCAACATTATTATTACATTTTTCTGAGTGTAGAATATATGTAAATTGACTTCCTCTAACACTTGAAACTCTATCTCGTAGCAACAATAAAACAAACAAGCAGCAATTATTAATTTCTACGTGTGTGCACTTAAAAAGACATGATAGCTAACAATGCTGTAATTGATAATTGATGATAAGATAACATGTTCGGGCGTAATTAAAGTGTATAGTGTTGTTAATATTGGTTTTTGCCTTGTTTTTTTAGGTGAGACTGACTGGAAACTAATTGCGATCGATGTTAATGATCCAATCGCCGATCAAGTGAATGATATACTAGATGTCGAGAAACATTTTCCCGGATTGTTAAAGGCATCGGTCGAGTGGTTTAAAATCTATAAAATTCCCGATAATAAACCGGAAAATCAATTTGCATTTAATGGCGAAGCGAAACCGGCTGCATTTGCATTGAATGTTGTCGAAGAGGTGATTTATTTTATGATAATATTAATTATTTTTTAGGAATTTCCGCATGAGATTTATGGAAAAGAATGCCGAGCGCGCTGCGTTAAATTACATCGCGTTTATTTAATAATAAACTTTTTAACATATAGTATAAAATTTATGTTTCTAAGTAAACCAGGAATGAGAATTTAATGATGATTTTACGATTTATTAAATAAGAAAATGGGCAACAAGATTACTGCAAATTCGTCTAAATTTTGTTCACGTTTTTATAAACTTTTAAGCTACAACTGCTTTTTATTTCCGACAAATTGCTTATTTCTTTAGCTTGCAATTTTATTTTTATGTTGTTTTGTATAGAAAATCGATTTGCGTTGCTATGAAATTATTCTTTCAAGCACTCTTGACTTGGAAATTATTGCCGTTTAAATGATTAACAATAACACTCTTTATATTTCATTTCCAAGTTTGAGTAAATTGATTCTATAATTGGGTAGAAATTCTAAGTCATGTTCATCATTATTTTATTTGAATTCATCAAATTTAATTAAAAAGTAAATTATTTTCCGTATTTGACGTATTTTGTTAAACATTTACTGGTTTACTAACCGGAATTAATGGTTATAAAAATAGCATATAAAGTGCACCCCAATTTTTAGGGTTTTTTTCTTAATTATAGGAATCTTTTCCGTAAAAGACACTTTTTTTTGTTTTGTCGGCTAACTGGAGTGCATTTGAATAAGTCTTATAGGAATATTGATTATTGTTTATGTTCTAATATTATTTAATCACTAGACCAACTTACATTAGTTGCTTTGAAAAAATGTATACAATGGTTAAGAGCGCAGTAGAATGCATAAAAAATCAAATAATAAAAATGTAAATTAATTTATCGCTGCCAATCGATATTAGGATGTATCTATTTTAGTTTATTTTTGACTTATAAGATGAATTTTGAAAAATGAACGATTTTTTTTACTTAGAACCAGGAGTTACAGTAATACTGATCGATAATAACTTAATTCTTGTTGCAGGTGCATAAATTCTGGAAGATGCTCGTCAATAATGAGATCGACGGAAAAGGCATAGCATGGTTTGTGTTACAATTTTAATAAGAATTATAGTTTATATTAATATTGAATAATTTTTTAGCACAAATGTAACAGTAGAAGGCACACAATGCCAAATAACATCAACCGAGGCAAGCGATGTCATCAGCAAAACGCCGTGTGGAGGCACCACCGTACCAATGGAACCGATCGGTAAGCATTACGTTTTTCCAACACAAGTAGATTAAATTTTTATGCGTTCAAATAATAATATGTGAAACGACTGACTTGTTTTGAAGCATTTTTCCTACTCTCAAGGATGTGTTATCGATTTTCAAACACGCTAAACTCTTCCAGACATTATACATGACAGAGTTTATAAATTTTTAACTAGAACATTTATTATCACATCATTATAATTGTTTACCCATGGAATGAAAAATGTAGTTTTCATTGGGTGTAATTTGGTATGTAATTTCCACAAAGTTAACTTCTTTGTTGACCAATGTTAGCATAATTATTACGCGTTTAATTCAATTAAGATTGCAATTAACACAATTCGTACCGAAATTCTAATTAAAAGAAAACGTTATCTTAATGCATGTATAAATTACCGCTTACCGTAATTTTTATCTCCGCTAATATTTAGTCATTTCACATTGGAAACTCGCATCGTTTCTCCCTAGATAAGTTTAATAAATTGTTTATTTGTCTCATTCCTGTTTCAGTTGATAAAATATATTTTATCAAGCAACAAACGCACCTAAATGTTCCTAACGTATGCAAATTGTAATTTATATGATGATTTTTTTGGTTGTTGCAGTGGATAAATGGCATTATGTACATTTAAAGTAAATGGATAAAAAATGGGATAGTTTTGGTCTAAATAAATAAAAAGACATGGAGGAAACAAACACACCAACCAAAATCATTAAAACGCGCACTACTCAGTTATTGGTACAATTTAGATGTTAAGTATAGCTAAAAAAGATTGTATTTCAGATGTTCATTCTATGTTCTTTTTCTCTATGTAACAATGCGTTGTGATTCTGCCTGTTTTTTTTTAAAATCTGCATTTCTATTTATCACTTATTTATGTTTCATTAAAACACTTTTAAAAATATATAACCTAGGTTATTTTACCTAAGCTTCAAATGCTCACGAAAGCGCAAAATCTCTTACCATTAAAATATTTAACGTTGCTAATTTATAATTTATGATTATCTGATTTTGATTAAAACGTTTACAAATGTAAAATACTACATACTAACATTTATAAATTCTCTGCAAAACCAGTGATATATAAATACAAGTTATTTATTGTTTAAATTTTGTAAAAATATATAGTTTTCTTTAAAGTACGTACATAAATTTGTGTAAAAAATGTTGGCACATTAATTATGTTGTGCGTTAAGTTAGTTAAAGTTAGGAAATTAAACTAAAACAGTTTGTTTTGAAGTATTTTGATTAAATTAAGATTGCAATAATGTAAATTACAAAATTGAATGACAGACTTTTAGTTAAAATTAACATTTTAATTAGTAAATTGTTTAATCCTCAACCCAATCACTAAATTCGGAATGTTTTTGTATTCGAATTCTAAAAAACCAAATCACAAATGTTAGCAATTTAAATATTTTTATTCAATTCACATTTTAAATAAATTAATAATCAATATATTATCAATCCGAGACTTTTGTCTTTTGTTTTTTAGTTACAATTGACGCAACTCAAATAATAGGCTTGTATTATTGTTTGTTTGTTTTGTAAATTGGGAAATCGTGTTTCTAGAGTAAAAAAAAGTATTTTACTGCAGATAATCATAAATTGTTACAATATAAAATGTTGTTTTACCACTGCGCATAATAATGATTTAATTTTATTAATAGATGTTGAGATTTTGTGGTATTTTGTGCACCGAACACTTCCAATTAGAATCCGAATTTATTTTTTTTGGAAATATAGCGCGCTGTGTGTGTGAGTGAATGTGTGTAGATAGGAATCGATTTGAAGGATTTTCCCCCTCTAGTGTGGATGGTAGTTAGGTAGCGAAGATGGTTTTTCTTCGGTCTTCTCGCGCAATCTCCATATACGGGAGAAAGAGAAGGGTGTGCGAGAGAATCGAATAATCAAAAAGTGGTCGTGTGTAGTCGCGGTCGGTCGCTGACAAACCAACCTCCAGTTTTGCGTTTGCGGTCACTCACACACTTCACTCTTATTTATCATTTATAAAATAATTGTGCGTTTTTATACATCCATTACATTGTTGTGTAAATAATTGATTGATTGCATCGGGGAAAGATGAGACTGTTCGTCGTGCTGCTGGTGCTTGGCATTGCGGCCTATTCGTGCGATGCAAAACGCAAGCGGAAATTTGACGGTGATTTCGAATTTGCCGAGGAGGTAAGTCCCTAATCTAGAAATGCTAAAACAAAGCGGTTTGTAAACACAATGGAGCCCTCGAAGGCGCCCGGACAGGTGCCCCAACTCATATACTCAACTCGGGAATAAATTCTACCTGTCAAGCAGGTTCTTCAGCTCACCTACAACAACGCAACGCCGAAACAAAACACTTTTCATTTTTACGCGCTCGACGAATGCACATTCGGACGAACTAACCTAGATTTTTCGATGAAAACGCAAACAAATTGCGTAATTTGATTTGAATCAATTCGATATTTAGATTTATATTAGAAATTCATAGCAGGTTGCAGCGATAAGTTTCTTTTTCGTACCGAAATAAAAGGCGCAGGGAATCACTGGCAATAAATTACTAGTAAATACTCGGGAAGACAATGCGAATCCGAAATTGAAAATATTTCCTTCGATTTTGTTTAGGGATCCCTACACATCGACAAAACGATAACTTCAAAAAAAATTGCCTATATGTTTAGATTACTTTTTACTTACTAATTGATGATGTCTGTGTTTATGTGTCAAGAAAAATATTTACTGGGCTAATAGCAGTAAATAAATGGTGCCAAATCTAATCTTTCTCTATGTAACATTGATATATCTTTAAATATTTTATGAAGGTGAAGAAAGATATCAACTTTTTGTAAACAATTAAATCACACTTGAAATTTAAAAATTAGAGACTATTACATAAATGTATATTGTAATAATAAATTAATGTTTGTTATTTATTTATGTAAAATATTTATAAAGGATATTAATTATGTACTCTCATAAATATTATGTGAAATTAAACATTTAATTTGTAAAATTTATACAAAACAAGTATTTATATAAGGAAGGGAATATCACCAAGTAAGAACATTTTATTCCAATTTTTTCTACTTTGCCATTTATCGATCAATTGATAGAAAATGAACAATTCGATTACTTTTGAGATTGGCAATATTTATCGATTTTATAAATAATATTGATTAATGAAATCTTTGTGTTTATATGTCAGAAATGAACATTTATTACAAATCTAATCTTTTGCTTTGTAACAGTCATATAGCGTTACATATTTTATGAAGATGAAGAAAGATATCAACTCGTTTTGTGAACAATTAAACCACATTTAAAATGTTAAAGATACTCTTTAATAAACTGAAAATATTTACAATAAAAACCATTTTCAATGAATGAGAATGCGAATGCAATAAAACATTAAAGTTTGTTATTATTTGATAATTGTATATGTAAATTCTATTTAAAAGAGATACTTATTAATTTTTTGCTCACAAAAGTTACAAGTCANTTACAATAAAAACCATTTTTAATGAATGAGAATGCGAATGCAATAAAACATTAAAGTTTGTTATTATTTGATAATTGTATATGTAAATTCTATTTAAAAGAGATACTTATTAATTTTTTACTCATAAAAGCTACAAGTCAATAATTATGTGAAATTAAATATTTGTACAAAACACCTCAAAGGGAAAATTATGTTTTCTATATTTTTTTTTGCTTTACAATTTATCGATTATAATCAATTCAAATACATAATATAGAATCCATCTATCTACATTTAAAATTGATAATATTTATTGATTTTAATATTAATACTACTTGATTAAATCTTTATGTTTACGAAAAATATATATTCGATTAATAGAAGCAAATAAATATGTGCCAAATTTAATTTATCGCTATGTAACATTGATGTAGCGTTAAATATTTCATCAAATTGAAGAAAGATACTCTCTTTTAGAAAACAATTAAACTATGGTACATTATATTGTAATATTAATGAAAGAGAATGTAAATGCGATATTAAATTAATGTTTATTATTATGTGAAATTAAATATTTAATGCGTAAAATTTAAACAAAACATGTATTTATAAAAGAGGGTGAACATTTCCGAGTGAAAATGTTATTTTTCCATTTCTTTTGCTTTACAATTCATCAATTACCATAATTATATTTTTTAAATGTTTTCATTACTTTTAGAATCAACAATATTTATCGATTTTATACCTAATTACTAATGAAATCTTTGTGAAGTGAATTGATTAACAGAAGCATATCAATATTCGAAATCTAATCTTTCGTTGTTAGAGTTCAATATTTTATTGAACTAAAGAAAAATGTTCTTTTTTGTAACTAATTTACATACATTTAAAATTATAGGGATAATCTTTAATAAAGTATTAAATGTTTGAATATAATTACGATATTTAGTCATTTATAATGAAAGAGTCTCTGCAAATGTTTTATTAAATTAATATTTGTTATTATTCTATTATTGTTTATATACAATATTAATTCAAAATACGTATTTATAAAATAGAAGTTGTTATTTTTTTCATTTTCTTTGCTTTACAATTTATCAATTACATTAATAGATATAAAATGCAAATTTAGACTATCCTTAAATATATCCAATACTTGTGTGTTGATAATATTTATCAATTTTATACCTAATTAATAAAACTGATGAAATCTTTGTGAAGGGAATTGATTAATAGAAATATATAAATTTGTTAAATCAAATCTTTTATTGTTAGAGTTCAATATTTTACGAAACTTCAGACGAACACTTCAGTGTTCTCTTTTTTAATTAAAATTTTAAACACAATCTTTAATGAATTATTAAATATTTGAATATATTTACAATATTAATAGTAATTATTATCAAAATGTAATATTAATTTAACATTTGTTATTATTCTATTACTGTTTATGTAAAATATTTATAAAATAGATATATTAATTCAAAAATATGTATTTATAAAACAGAACGAAACTCCCTTAGTGAAACTATTGTTTTTTTCCATTTTATTTGCTTCACCACTTATCGATTACAATCATTATGAATAATATAAAATGCAAACATACTTTTATCTGAATAAATTACCAACGAAACTATACATTGGAAAATTAATCACAAAAAAATATGTTAATGGCGATTTATCGATTATCTTTCAACAAAATTGTTCTCTTTTTTTTGTTTGGACGAAAATATGCTTGCCGACAATTATTATCAATTATTAGAAATCATGTAAAATTGAATTCATACAATGTCAACGTATGGAAATTTTAGAATTTATTGATGATATATATTTAGCAATTTTCTAATTGAAACTATAAAATGTCGCATTTTCATGTTGCTGCGCGTATCTTTAAGATCCTGTTCTAGAATAAAGTTTTTTACCGAGTGGATATACGTATATTCCGAGAGACAATTCAATTGAAACTATTCCGATCTATTTTATATGTTTATAAAAACATGTCAATCACAATTTATTGATCATCCTCAATAAAGAAATAAAATCGTTTGATTGATGTTATAAAA
Source organism: Adinopsis sp. GC000173 (assembly GCA_030264715.1). NCBI lineage: Eukaryota > Metazoa > Arthropoda > Insecta > Coleoptera > Staphylinidae > Adinopsis > Adinopsis sp. GC000173. Next base: position 11,031 of record JARJDW010000806.1, read on the forward strand.
ATGTAGAATGTAAATAGAGTTTATATGTATTAAGTATATCTCACACACACAAACGCTTTGTCGCTCTTTAATTGCCGCGCAGTGCTTTATTAACAATAAATCTAAATTAGATTCAGCGTTTTATGGAATATGCATTATTTTTCGCTAAATGTAAACGACGTAAACTTTATGCAGCTCAACGTTCTTAATTAGATAAGTAATTTGTTTGTTTATCATGCGCAACAATTTCTATATTTACAAATACGTTTTGTTTGCCATAGTTGACTTACTACGAATTCTTATTATGTCTAATAAAGTCTTTTATTTCAAATACAAAAATTTTAAATATAGCTATTATGTCAGTGGTTTCAAACATACTTATTTACATTTTTTATAAATACTAATTGCGTTGCTTCATTCAATCTAATATTATGAATATAAGATGTTTTTAAAAATGCTGCAAACATTCCAAAATTCAATGAAAATTTAAAAAATTTAACATTTATTTTGATTTTTGCTTTGTGAGTTTTGCCATCTTGTATGGCATTTTTAAAACTGTGTAGAAATTTTTTAAATTTTCGTGTACCTTTTTAATAATATAAATATTGCGTTGCATCCTTCAGTGTAATAATTTAATCATATAACTATACTGTAGTATGTTTTTAAAAATGCTGCGAATCTATTATACAAAAGTCGAAGCAATATTTATATTAGTTATTATATTAAATATCTTTTTTGAAACAAAATTTTAAATTATGTTTTAATGTTCGCGGATTTTTTGTAAATCTGTGTGTACTGTATTTGTTTATTTGCGCTCCCCTTCCTCCCTCTAGCAATAGATTTGACTCTGTCCCTAAGTATTTTGCTGTATTTTGCATTAAATTTAAGCTACAATACAAAATCAATTTAGCCAAAAATGTAATTAAGTTTAAAATTTATATTCACTATAAATTAGATAACTAATACTATTATAAAGTAATAAAAATTAAGATGTGCTCCATGTACGTTTTTTAGATAAACAAAATTCGAATTTAGTCAAAATATAATGAAGTTACAACGTTACATTCACGATTAGTCGATGTTTTATCATTTTTAATCCCATTTCCGGCTTCAGAATTGATTTTGAATTTCAACTAAACTAAGAATAATTAGCTTACAGAATAAACATTTTTCTAAAATAAATACTAATACAAGCATTAAATTGTTTACGTTTTTTATTTATTTAAAATAAATTAGTTTATAAACAATTTAAGATATGTTACGTAGAGACTAAAAGACTTCGAAAATTTATATTCATTATAGATGTTTAATTAACTTTATTGCCTTTTGTCGATAAAGAATTGCTTTTGAATTTTAAGTAGGACAAGAATAATTAGCTTACAGTATAAATTTTTTTACAAAATAAGTAATTTTTGTAATTTATAAAATTGTTTACGTTTACGCTCTTCCTTTACTACAAATTTATAAATAATTTTTTAAGAAATTGTTTGCAACACGCACAAATTGCTATAATTTTATGATCAATTAACCACCTTTAAAAGTAGACACCTTTCCACTGTAGAAATAAAAAGCATGCATGCAGACTGAAGAGCGCAGCGCAATGAAGTACTTTTATGCACATGTAATATAAGTACATATTTGCGAAAATTAATTATTCTATTAAATAAGACGTCGATTTCTTCCGGCATTTCATTCGATCATTCAATCGAGTGTTCTTTAATTAAACAAAAACCATGTCTTTTATTCCCGCTCTTTGTGCTGTACTCGGTGCAATAAAATTTATAAAATAAAAAACAACAAATGGAATAGACGGCATTTTAGTACGCTAATGTTTACTTTTATTACATTTTCTGTGTGCTTTATGAAAATTGTTCGCCAAGTTATTTTTTAATAAAATTGACTAGGAGTGGTTATAATTTAACGCTTGAAATAAAAATGTAAGGTGACAGTTGTTTCATGAATAG
>JARJDW010000807.1:0-35194 GCA_030264715.1 Adinopsis sp. GC000173
ACGTACTCTATGAAAACAACCATAGGAATGCAAGATGCATTCTTATTTGCGATAACGTACTCTATGAGCTTCACGCCTATTGTCCACCCTAATATCCTACCCGCATATAATGTGTTATAGAAGATGTGATTATTTGAGTAAACAACAACAACAACAAACAAAACCTAAATATTTTGCCATCGCGAATTTAAATCCGCATATCTTTGTGTTAAATATCTTGTGTGAAATAAAGATTGGGTAAGTATACATTTGTATTTTATATAAAACATATTCTTGTTATTGCTTATAATATATCACACACCACCTTACTTACAAGCGTAACATTTAATAAGAAAAATCAGTAGTTCGTAATGGTTTAGTGCAAATGACATTGCGCTGTGATATAAAAATGAGACGTAAAATCGTAAGATGATGAAAGCGTTCCGAGTTTTATAATAACGTGTAAATTGATTCACTTACTCACTGCGTAGTAAAAACAATGCGCCGCGCGGAATGGAAGAAGCTTGATGTTGTTGTTGTTGTTGCTGCTGCTGCACATTACAGCACACACGAATAACAAGCGTGTGACAACTAAATATTTCATTATATATTAATTTCACACTATACTACACAGTTGATAATATCATTAAAAAATTGTGTTGTACGTTTTTGTCGCCATTAAAAGAAGCAGCCGGTGGTGCCGGTGCACACACGAACGAACTGCTTGAAGCACACATAAGCACATAACAAAATATAAGCAAATAAATTCGTTTCGCTTTAGTGCTCCTGCTGCTCCTACTGCGCTTCATGCAAGACGTGCCGAAACCGCCGCCGAAACATATGAACAGCTAAATGTCAATTTGACTAATTTTAGCATGGGCGCAGTACGTAAGGTGCGTCCTAATTAATTAATATTCATAATAAATTTAGTGTTAATATAATAACGGACATTCATTTCCTTTATGTTGTATAACAAAAATTAAACATTTTTAACAAATTCTTTTTTAAAAAAACTAAGATTAATGATAAATGGCGGTTACCATTATTTTGCACGCGTTTTTTGAGGTTATGTGCAAAATATTTACATTTCAACCGCACTAAAAACTAACAAAAAGTTCTTAATTTATTCTTTTATAGGTATATCAACGTGTCTTAAACATGGATGGACTTCAATTTATTTGGTAATTATTGAGGTTTTCTTTAATCTTTCACTTTTTGAATCAAATTTTTTAAAACAGCATTGTCGAGAATGGAAGAAAAATTATGAAAAAATCAAGCACTCCTTTGCACCTACAGCAACTAGCCCTCTGTAAGTACAAAAGTAAAATAAATTTTTTAAAGTGTTTATCTAATCTAGAACGTACACAAGATGAAGAAAGTGATATTTTAACACGTCTTTGTATTTCAAGTGAATAATAACGTTTGAAATGTGTACCAATCACGGACGAAACTATTAGAAAATTAACGCGATAGTGTGAAGAGTGAAGTATTGTTCCGTCGAACTTGCAGTCATTTGTTACAACAAAAACGTGATAACATTTATCCAGATAGTTGCTGGCTGCATGGTGTATGTATGATGATGAGGCTGGGAATGAAAACGATTAACTAATAGTGAGTGCACACGTATTTAGCGCTTTTACTTCCCTATTTTCTGTCATGTAAGCATATTTAAAACAATTAATCTTTGAAAGTCAGTTGAGAAGTTTTGGGGGGAAGAAAGACACCTTCAGGGACGACGCAAACTTCTTAAAGTCATAGATAACAATATCAAGGAAGTAGTAAGTGTATGAGATTGTAGATTTAACTCGAAAGGAGTAAGGGCTGTTTTAAAGTGGGAAATACTTTAGACAAGATAATATACCTGGGTAATATTTACGAAAGGGGTTTTAAAATTGATAATTTGCGGTTGATGGACGGTTTGATGCTTCGTCTACCTCACTAATAACTTATCTAAACGGCACACGGTAAAAACTCGGTAATATTACATAATTATTGTGACTTTTTCAACAAAAATTCAACGCTTAATTAATACGCATTCATAATGTAAATATCATAAAAATCACATTGTAAATTGCGAATGGGTTGCCGACACTACAAATTGCTCTAATCTAGTTTTAAGTATTTAATGATGTTTACATAAAAACTTAAAGCAATTCTAGTTTGCTTTGTAATATTTAATACGTTCAAAGCTTAAAGTTTGCTTTTAGGTATAGTCCACTAATGACACATTAATATACACGAATAAAAAAAGAAGAAAGTAAGTTGAGGTTAGTTGTGGTTTACCCTCAATAATATCAAATTAGAAAATAGAAGAAAAATTTACCTAATACTTATTTGATAATAAAATGAAATCAATAATGAATAATATGATATTATAGATAATTTATAAAATATGTAGGGATTTTAAAATTATTAGAAATGGAAAAATTGAAATAATTATTGTGAATGATTATTTTGTGCCCGGGGCGTATTACTAACAACTCTTTGTTTATTATTTCTTGGCCGTCTTGTTTCTGTCATATCGTATTTCTAAATTTTTCGCGCACTCTTGATTTCTTAGTAATACCTTATTATTATGTCTAATCTTCTTAGATTTATACCAATTTATTTTTAAAACTGCTTAGGAAAAATCTACTGATTGTGCTGATTAATTAAAAAATGTCATGTTTCTCGCTGCTACACAGCGTACATTAGCTCTAATTGATTATGTGCCTAAAATATCTTAGCTTAGGGCCTCATTCACTGCATATGTAACATGTACAGCTATGTTTTGTTGAATTATCACTTCCAATGTGAAAGAAATGAAATTGCTACAATTCTAGATGCTCGTAATGATACTTTCATGTTTCGTTAAAATAAGAAATGATACAGATTCCATGCATGCTTTCTGGCTGTGGAAACTTTTACTCGACTGATTCTTACAATATTTATATTTTATGATGTCATTTTTGTAGCAAGCAAGCAAGCAAGAACGGTTGTTGTTGTGTTTAACGCATTTTAGGTCAATGAGAGAAATATTACATTAATTTAAACGAAAAACCCAAAGGGTTATATATGTGGGATTGAATATGCATATTCATGAAACAATAGTTTAACGTTTTCCAATGCGAAAATAATAACTGATAATTAGAAACTTATGCTTTTAGGTGTTTAAACAACTGGCAATTTTAAAGAAATCCCATTGCAATTATTATGATTTTCATAGAAATTCGTTCGGCGGAGAAATTTCATGTAATATTATTTCTTATTATACTTTGAAAGCACGAATATGCAAAAATCGCTGCAGGTCAAATATTATTGATAAAAACTTCACATTTCACCTCTATACAATAATACACTATTTGTTGGTTGCTTGAAATTGGAGTAAATACACTTTAACTCAACATATTAAGCAACGTTGATTATATGCAAAAGGATTTAAAAAAGAAAATTAAATTTTCAAACAAAATTTTATTTGAACGCAGAGAGCGAAAAAAACACGCTCATAAACTTTTTTCGCTGTGTAAATGTTAAACACAAATAATAATTTGAATGGAAATCAAAGCGCTTAGTGCTTGTATTTTTTGTCTATCAGCAATTTGACATTCACATACTCTGAATTATAAAAAAAGCCAGGCGGTAGCAGCAGCAGCAGCAGCAGCAGCAGCGGCAGTATAGCGTTAAGCTGAATCAAATCTGCGATTGTAATTTCAACCAGATTAAAAAGTTTGCTTGTTAAAATGTGAAAATCGTGCTTGAAACTGATGGCACATCGGTCACTAACTTTGTGTACTTTTTTTGTTCATTCTACATAACATGCATATATAAAAAAGCGATTGTAATTCATTTTATAAAACAACGCAATCGATTTGATTTTCCCCTCTCGCAATACAAATAAAATGTTGAATACAACAACGCAGAAAAAAGGCGAAAAATGTGCTTAATTGTAGCACGTTCATGGTGAATAAAAAATGATTTATTTGTTTTGCTGGATGGAATGGCTGAGAAGATAATGTTGTTACTTGTTGTTTGAGTTTAAGCAGCAAGTCATGGTTTTCATACTAAATGTTACTTAGTCTTGGTTTCATGAATGAATTCACCTGCACATCTCTAGCAGTGCGGTTTCAATAACAAATAAACATTATATAATTTTGTAAACGTAGGTATTTTCTTAATATACACAACACTTTCAAAATTAAAGCTGTTTTAAGACAATATCCATGTAAGTATATAGGTACATCTGCCAAATTTTACAACAGTTGGTAACATTTATTTGTTTTTAATTAGGTGTGTAATTACATTTTGTATTTGTTATTTAAAGAGAAATCAATGACAGTTTAGTAGCAAATTAAAATTCTTATTTTTTAGAATTGAACCTCAAGATATGACTTTTTGAGATACCAGCTACGACCCAGACCAATAGTTTGTTTGAAAATCGACGTAAATTTCGAGATATGAGCTGTAATTCGAATAGTTTCAGCATGAAATGATAAAATCGCTGCATTATTATTTTATAATGTATCTCAAGGTACCATTGTATAGCTTTTTCAATACCATTCCAGCCTATATAAATGTATAGACATCTGCCAAATTTCACAACAGTTTATATATAATTGTCTTTTGTATTTGCTCTTTAAAGAGAAACCAATGACATTTTGGTAGCGAATTATGTTCTTATTTTCTTTTTATTTTAATTTTTCAATACTCTAATATTGTGAAGATTAATGTTGTTTTGTCTTTCCGTATTCAAACATGGTATATTAAATGTATAGCAAAATTAACTGAATTTAATCTAGACATATTATAGATATCTATATACATATAATACTGTTTGAAATGCAAATCAAAATCAAACGTTTTATGTTTAAATATATATTCTTGGTTGATTAAACATGATATTTTATTATTTGCATAGCATTTTGGATTATGATCATGATGATGATGATCGTTGATGATAATTATCTTGTAAATGTGATGTGTTTTTGGTTGAAATGATTATTGCTGTGCTGTGTGTATGTATGGTATTAGAATACAGCCTTTAATAAACGGTTCAAATGCGTGTTGGTTATAATCATGCTAATTGTAATTAGAATGATAATATCATCGCTTTATACCGATTTTCATCGTATTATGATCATATTTTTCGCTTAATATTTCATTAAAATAGCTAGTCTGATTTTATTTTATTTATATAATATTTTATAGGAAAGGAAATTCTGATTTTAATGTTTTTAAAGAAATGCGGTGCTTAAATCACCGACCACGCAATGATTTTGTTTTGCAAATTTTTCAAGAATATAATGCAAGGGGTCGGAGATCTGTAGATCAATTTGGGGGGAGACCATTCGAGCAGAACGCATTTGAGGTAGCCCAAAGGAAAAAATTCAAGGTGTTAATAAATTGTATGTATGAAGTTTGCTACCAATGCTTGGCAAACCAGTGCAAGGAATGATATTACATTTTTAACATTTCTTCGCGAATTGTGAAGAGATGACTAAATATGCTCATCTAATTTAACACCCTGCGTTTTTTTTCTCTTTGTGTTACTATTTTCTTGAGAAAATCTCTATGATACTTAGTTCCTATTGCTTAGTCATTTTAATCGACTTGATTTGATGGTTGATAGCATTAATAATTTTCTTGGAAATTGTATGCATTTTCCTATATATCGAAAATTCATTGTAATGAAATGAAATGACATAGCAAAGGTATTATTTTGAGCAATTCATTGTTATTATTGACAATTATCATCAAATATTAAATAGGGCAAATCAATTAAAATAATCAAATAGTATAATAGTATGTTTTTATAATGATTTTTTGTGTTTGTTACGTGTGAAATGACACATAATTTGTATGAAATTACTATTAATATTTAACGATTTCGTTGAAACAATTCCATACATACATACATATACATCCAATTGATAACAATTGCACTTAGTTAGTTGTTGTAGTTTTATGAAAATATTACTGTAATTATTCCATCAAATAATTTATTTGCACAGCAAAACAAATGCTATGCTTTACTTTGTTTTGCTCATCATCTGCTCTTTTTCTCATATAATTTACCATTATACCATTATTCTATAAACATAAACATTGACATGACATTATTTCATGCAACGCAACAGCAGACATCATGCTTCAACGAAATAAACTTTTTAAATTAAAATTTTTCTAATCTAACAAAATAACCGACAAGAATGATTAATAATAAATGATTAGTTGCGGTTTAATCTCTTCTTTGCAAGACACGTACGAAGCGAATAATTAATGATGAAAACTTTCCGATTTTATTATTTAAGTATAAAATATAAAATCGCGCGCTGCAAAATTATGAAGATTTTCAAGCGCTAAACGTTTTGATAATTGATTAATTCATCTATGAAATGTAGGTGTAGCTAACAAATATTTATGGTTATTGTTATATTTTGTAATAATTTATAATACCGTGAAATGTGTGATTAATCATATTTTTTTATTATTAGAATATCACATAAATTATTAATGAGTTTTTATTGAAAATTTTAATTAATTTATGAGGAAAAGTTCTTTTTTTCTCTCTTCTCTCGTTGCTTGTGTTGTTTTTGAATATAAAATTTATAAGTTTTGGCGAGAAGAATTACTAATTAATGTGGAATTAACAGCTCTGTTTTAAATTATCAAGCTTTAAAAACTTTAATAGCATTGAAATAAATATATTTATATATTGAAATCGATTCGCAAATTCATTTTTTTGTTACGAAACAAAAATGAGCATCGTAAATTATATATGAATCTTTGAATATGTCATGCCAATTTGGGAAAAACAATAATTTGGTAATCGTCGACCTATTCCTATTTTGTCTTTCTGCCTGTTCTAATTTGGTGCGGATAAATCATACTATGTCTTTCGCTAATTTTATTAAATATTACAAAACGTGTATCTATACATCTTCTCTCCAAGACAAGAAGTGTAAAGGAAATGGCAATATTTTAAATAAAACATGCTCTCAAATCAAGTCTTCTAATTTGCTGCGGATAAACCATACTATGTACTCATTGTCTTTTGCTAATTTTGTTAGCCAAGTTTGTTAATATCACAAAATGTGTATCTATACGTCGCTTCTCCAAGTAGAATAACATTATTTGATTTATGAATGGTTTTTGACAAAAAGTGTAAACGAAACAGAAATATTTTCAATAGAAAGTGCACTCAAATCAAGTCTTCTGATTTGATCCGGATAAACCATCCTTAAAACTCATTGTCTTTCGCTAATTTTGTCACCCCAATTTGTTAATATTACATCTTTTCTTCAATTAGTAATAGAAATAGAATAGAATAGCAATAGCATTATTTTTAACAAAATGTGCACTTAATGCAACATAATGAAATTATTATTAATAAACAAAAATGAAAATAATATTAAGTATGTTATCAATATACCCTTTTAATGTGTTTCATTATAAATAAAACATATACCTACATAACATTTATAATTAATTTACATTATCAGTTAATTTGCCATAAAAGCAAACATAAAAAAAGTAAACTATATTAATAAACCTACTACGTTTTATGCAATGCGATATAATTTAATCTATTTAAAAAAGTTAATAGTCTATTTAGTGCTTAATTGCGTAATAAAAACGCAAAAAATCAATTAAGTACGTTACAAACAAAAGTGAAGCTCAGCTATTTATGAAATTATACAACGTATTTAAATCAATTATTGCAACAAAAAAGCAAACTTTTAAAACAGGGCAATGATTTATTTATTTAGATAATTTTGCGATTTTCTTAATTAAAAATAAATAGCGCGCTATTTAATATTCTCAAGGCACGTACAAAAGTAATTAATGATATTTAGCGTTTTATTTTTTATAGTATTTTCAATTAGCAGTTTAAGGAATGATTAATTTTGCTGCAATAAAATTTGCGTTCGTTGGTGTTGTTGTTTTGGAGCAGCAGCAGCAGCAAAGTGCAAGCATTTTTCGTGTGTGTAGATTTGCAAATATTGTGTGTAATTAATAATAATTAGCCGCGGTCGCAATTTTAATCACGCTGAAACACGTACGTAAGCAATTAGCGATTTTTGTTTGGAACTACATATAGAAATTTTTGTACGAGAGACGCAAATTGAACGTGATAAATTTGTTTAGTTAAACATTCTAAATTAATAAATCGACTTTGGATAGGAATTGGTTATCATATATAATAAATATTGTAAAAACACAGTATTTCAACACTGTGAGTGTTTGATAAAATGTCTTAAAAAAAGAAATAATGGCTAATTTGCAAAAGGTGCTTATAAATAAGTTAGCTTGGTTGATTTTTTAGAATAAATGTAAAGAATTAATTGGAAATTCAGTAACTAATAAAGTAGTTGTAATAACATAAATATGTAATCAAATAGCGACTTAAATATGTACATCAATTTTCATGTATTTTTATAGGCTGAAAATAAAAAAGATATTGAAAAAAATGTGGTCAGAAGTGTTTATTAAATATATCATTATTTTTAAATAGTTCGTCTTATGATAGAATGAAGATTATTTTCTGATTCAATGCCCTTATACATACATAAAAATTTGGTGGAATAATCAAAACATCCCTTGGCAAATTTTATTATATAATATTTTTAACTAAATTTTTGATTGTCTAAAAAAATAATATTTATTGTCTATGAAATATGTGCATGTAAGTATAATAACATATACGAACATATGTTTCTAGATTTACCAAATTTGGATTAACATGTGTAACAGCATTTCATTATATAAAAGTACCCAGAAGTTGTTCTAAATATAAATATACATATCTGCATATTATATCGTTATTGTATTCTATAACATTGCCTTCAAAGCTAACTTTAAAGTTATATTCGTTTCATTGTTAATTCCTAGCAAAATTAAACATTTTTTTTAATTGGATTGTTCCAACCAAATAATTAATACTTTTCCGATGGTAATTTTCAAAAAAAAAATACTATTTGTGGATAAAAGTTTCTCTCTGTATGTGTGTATTTGATGTACAAAGCGATTAAAGTCAGCTTATAATTAAAGGCGACAATTAAGCTTACCTACATTAAAACGTGGACAATCAATTTTGTTGTAGTAATAATACACAATTAAATGCCTATCAAAAAATCAATATTAAAACAGAAAACACAGAGTTTAAATACGTGGCATTATATCGAGCAAACAGTTTTTAATCTTGGCGAATCGCAAAAATTTATTGCAACGCGCTTTTCGCCTCTCCTGGCTGAATGAATTCAAAAACATGTGTGCTATATATCAATACTCTCACACAGGCACACATTACAATTTCTCTTCTAAGTATCACCCTAAACTTTCATTTGCAATAAATACGAGCTTTATTTAGTGGAAATGGTAGCGTAAGAAAGATAAAATGTTTATCTCATAAATAATAAATATAGTATAGTATATAATAATAATAATATTGAGTCGAAAATGTGGTGTGCGGTGGTGGTGGTGTTGTTCATTCGAAGGGTGAAACTTTTTCGACGCTGGCTCTCGCTGGCTGGCGGGAGGGAGTAATCGTGAGAACGAGTTATACAGTATTTATATCTATCTATACACAGACAATAGTTTTAATCGATATTGCTTCGGCGAACCGAAAATTTTCTAAAAGATAAATTAACGCCGTGGGCCACACAAATTACTAACGCTTTTGTGAAACTTGTCGTTTCTTCAACAACAACCAAAGAAGAAAAAATAATAAAACTAAAAAAACAAAAAATTATATCTTGCCGTGTGCATAAAGTTTAAAAGTAGAAAATTTCGTTCGTTCTTGTCTTCAAGGTATACTTTCTAAATGAGATTACAAACGCCTACAAACTTTTTGTCACTTCTACGATTGAGTTTAAAAATTTTTTAAGGTTTTGAAATCAAATAATCGCGTGCGTAATTTTAATAGTATTAAATTGTCATCATAATAATTATATTATATTTTAAAATAAAAATGATTATTTTAAATAAATTGATTTCACACTGTCAAATTTCAATTTAATCGAAAAATCAACAACATTTACGAACACTTTTCCAAGTTTTAAATTAAATAAATCAAATTCAATCACATGAAAAGCGTTCGCACAAACTTTCAAATAGTACACTAATTTAACAAAAATTTAACATTTTAACATTTAAAATACAGTGAAACCTCAGTTTTCGAATATTAAAACGTACGAAAAACGAAAATATTAATTCAATGGGCTAAAGAACATTTTTACACTTTTTTTAAACTTATTACACTTTATCATATGGTTTTTAAATTTTAACATAAGAAAACATCTTTCTCTCTATTATTGTGTATGATCCTAATAATGTGTTGAACACCAAATAAGGTTTTCGTTTAAAATGTCCATTAATTGTTAAAAGCTTTTTAATACGTTTTTCTTCGTCTTCTATTCTTTAACGTTTAAAGCAATACTATTATAGGTGTATTAAATGTATTTCTAACTAAATGCATTTCTCAATTATTTAAATATCACCAAGCCACACGCTCACATCTTAATTCATTCCGAAAAAATTTACATAAATTAATAACTAATAAACGTAATAATGTAGCGAGAAATTTGAGTGACAGGAGATAAGCGGATCGTGTTCCTAATACTAAAGAGTTTTTTTTCTCTTAGTTACTTCTTAAATGCATATTCTGGAAATCACTTAAAATATATATAAGCTCATTTAAGATATACCAGAAGTGAACCGCAACGGTAATCTTTTAATCTGTACTTTAAGGAATAATTACCCTTGAGATACAACATTGAAGAGGCGGCTATTTTTATTTTTGCTTGCCTACTTATTTTAAACTCGCTATACGTTGTTGTTGTTGTTGTTGTTGTTGTTTGCTTGTCCTTTTTGTTTCTCTTATTTACTTGCTGATGTTGATGTTGATGTACTATGAGGATGTTTTAATTATGTTAATTAATTTCAATTACAAACGCAATTTACGAATATTGTACGTAAATTTTCATTGACTTTAACAGCTTACAAACAAAATACACAATATTATTTTATTACGAAATACTGCGGAGCCAATTTTCTAGCAACATATGTTTGTAATAATAATTGGTATCATTTTAATTGCTCACGATTATGAATCATAAATTTTTATTTACTTTAACTTGTCAGGCTCTTAAAATTTTATATTCGTACTAATTAATTTATGTATGTATTCACATATGGCTGTATATATGGATGATGTATTGGATTGTTTAAATTAACAACTTACATTCACTTAATGTCCAATTTAAATATTAGTACAATGTTAATTAATTTCTTTTTTCGTTAAAAGTTTGTTACAGGTTCTTATGTATAATAATACTCGATTTCATAATCAAATCGCAAAAATGCTCCAATAACTTAATCACATTTTAATTTTTTTCAATTTCAAAATCAATTTAATTAGTTAATTCTCCCATTAATGAGGTTGGCAATGATGTATTTCTAAATGTTCCGGGCATTTGCACCAAAAAACCAAGTTGGCAATGCTTTATTACAATTTTAAGTCTTCGGCCCTTAATGCTTAATTTAATTGCTAATGAATAATGTGCATTGTTATTGTTTGAAATTTGCAAGAAATGAAAACGTTTTATAATGTGTTACTTCTTTTTACACAAAAATTAAAAAATGCTTAATTTATTAGGTGTTTTGTTGTGTAATTTTACATAAGCATAATTTATGTGACAACAACCATAAAATTTACAAAACTTGTGTGTGTGAAACATTATCTTTCTAATAAAATTTAAGCCAACATAAAAGCAAAATTATGTGTCTGCTTAAAAAATTTATAAATTTAAAAATCGATACTAAGCTGGCCACGTTTATCACACATACACAGGAAAAAATATGTGTTATTTTTCCTTTGAAAGTAGATATTATACACATCACAACTAACCTAAAATTAAATTAGATAAATTTAGTGTGTTGCGATATAGCGACGCCTTGAGGAAATTGAAACCAACATAAAAGTAGTCGCAACTATTAAAAATATAAATTACAATTAACTTCTGACACGTTGGTAAAAATAAAAACACATTTACGCTCTTGCACTAAAAATAGCGCACACTTTTATGCATCCCTACTCGTAGATTAATTAAAATTATAAATACATATAAATATAAGAAAATTAATATTTTAATAAAAATATTATTTTTGCATATTCATCGCTGGCTCTCTCTAATCCTGGCAGCATCGATAATTTATGCATAGTTTCCATTGATTACTGATAGCGCGCAAATCAAAATGTTACATTGTTTTTGATTAACATAAATCTTGTAATCAATTAAAAATTCAAATTAAGTAAGCGAAACACTAATAGCAATTAGCGCCGATAGATTTTGCATTTTAATTAATAGCAATGCCGTGATAATTATTAATCTTGTTTGAATGTAAATCAATTTCTCTACGGATTGAAAATATGACAGTATACATTTTAAGTTTCGTTTATTTTGCGCGAGAATTTCCTATAAATCCAATTTCGTAGCGCTGTGTGTGTCGTGTCGTCTTTGAAAAATTTCAGGTTTGCACTGATTTACCCACTTTTTGACCGCCGCAGTGACAAAGGGTCGACACAGGGGTTGAAATGTTAATAATAGAATGTTCACTCATCTTCAAAAGGTTGAAACAGCAAGCAAGATTAAAACGAAAATAATGACAATTGTTAAAATTGTTTATTACGTTTATTTATATTTATTTGCAAAAATAATCCTAATATTATGCGAATTAGATACGTAAAGTAATTAATTCAGCAAATTAATGGCAATTCAAGAAAAAACTGATGATAAGAAATCAATTTTTACGCTATCTTGGCCAAAAGTATGTATAATTATTTGTGTATTCTGCATAAATAATAAAATAATAAGCATACCAATTAATTTCTTTTAGCAAAGGTTGAAAAATCAAAAAATTACATTTCAATGCTTTTTTGCGCTATCTTGGTCCAAAGAATGTTAAGTTATCTATGTGTACTGGATTTAAAATAATAAACATATTACAAACCGATTATACTTAAATATAATAAATTTCCTTTAGTAGTAAAAACACAAATTTCAATATTAATTTAAAGTTTTGTGTAATTTCATTCTATGATTATGTATAACAGTGTACGATTTGTGTTGCTTTTCGAGAATCTCTCATACATACACATTTACTAGTTCACCCATCAACATTTAGCAACCAGTACACAACAATATACTTATCTGACATATTCATATAAAACATAAAACGACATAATACAATGTGTACGCTATATGTATTCATATTCATTCAGGTAAATGTACTGTTATGCGTTTTGTGGAGAGAGGAGTCAGCGAGCGAGAGCAAGTTGACGGTATTGTGCAGCTGCAGCACACGTCGTACTTTATATGTATATTGTTTATTCTTCGCCGCCGTTAATAAAATTAAATACGTTAAAATTACGTGAAAATCCATCTATAAATAGCAATGATGTTAAAATTTGAATATGATGTGTGTATGTGTGTATGTATGGGGGGAAGAAGAAGCGAATCGTTGTGAATACATCTTTCGCGTAACGTTCTTTGCATAAGAACGACGGATGAGAAGTTATTTTCTTATTCGCAAAACTTGGTTATTTCAGTGAAAATCGTGGAAGGTATTCATTGTTTTTCTTTCCCGTTGAAGCGTTTAAAACCCTAACAGGGAATACTTTCAAAATTTGCATTGGTTATCTAACATATACAGAAAGTAAACGGGCTAAAATTTCCTTTTTGTTCTATTTATTTCCACGGGAAAACATCTTACACGTTCGTTTATTTACGCGGGAAGCGAGGCAAAGTGTGGCGCCGGTGGCGTGAGAATAGAAAATTTAAAAAAAAGTGTATATAAATTAGTAGTGAAAGTTAATATTATTAGGTTTGCGTTTGCATTTTTTAGATAAATTTGATAAACGTAATTATTACTCATTTATTATATGGGACGGAAATTTAACGTCTTTGAGTTGATTATCAAGCTACTACTAAACTACATATATGTGTAGGAAACACACAATTTCTAATAAAAATTGTATATCGTACGTTTTTTTTTCTAACTGTATAATATTTATTGATGTTAACCATGAGATTAAATAATTTCAGACGCATAAATTTTGTTAATTATATTATTAATCTTGAAATATTCAGACAAATTACAATAAAGTATAGATTTGAATGTTAAAAATTAGATATTATGTAATGTATACCTACTAAAATCATAATGTTTAAATCATATTTGTACCTAATTTAATGTTTTTAAACACATTTTTATTGATAAGAGTTTTTGCACCGTTTGCAAGCCCTAATATACCAACCAGTGACACAAATGAATGTAAGATTATTGCATTAGTAAAAACAAACAAAAAGACCGTCGTCGTGACAAGTGCGTAACTTCGACGATTGTTGATTTATCAGTAAATTATTGATGCGCTGCCAACGCTTTGAGAAATGTCAATGCGGTGACAAAAGTTCGCTCATCTGTAATTTAACAAATGATTTAGTAAACGTCGTTTAAGTTATACAGGGTGTGCTCTACAAATGGGCTAAACGACTTCTAGATTCACTACAGAACAAATATTATAATATAAGAACTCATTGATGCAAATATTTACCTCATTTTCCACAACGAAATGTTTTTTGCAGCGAAGAGTGTCTATGTGACTTTCTTACAAATCATCTCTGTTACGAATTAGATCATAAGGGATGTACAGATAATTGTTACAACAAGGACCTTAAGATTTTGCACCCAGTACGAATTAGTAAGTTAAGATAACACGAGAGTTTCTTGACATATTGGATATTAATTAAGGTTTTTTGCCACTTAATAAAAAATAAGTCCTAAAGGACTCAGATGGGTAATAATAGTATATCAGTATACAAGTGCTTTAATGTAGGTTAATAACACCTACTTTATCAGGTCTAATTATGCCTTGCATTTTTTTCAATTATATTTGTGTTTAGTATTTTCTAAATGAATCTATTTTATAGTTAATAGGTAACAGATATCTTGAGAAACGCTACAACTTTTGTTAACTTTTTTAGTATTCAAATAAAATGTGAATAATATTCTATAAAGCGATTTGTTGACTAGTTAAAATAGATATAAAATAATTTTACAATATAGATATTATTTTATAAAGCGCGCTAAAACATAAATTATTGCAAATTTATACAAAAATTTTAATTAAATGCCTATTAATTATAGTAATCAAGACCTAATGGACAATAAACATTTAAAAGTGGATTATAGATTCAAAAACAGTTATAGACATATTAGTCAATAATAAATTTTATAATGCATTGTTTATATTCCCCATAAAACAGTATAGATAAAATGTAGGTAGGTAGTAATAATTCGGCCCGAAATTGTTATACTTCCTATCGTCTGAGCAGGACTAATAAATTTGAATGGTTTCTCTTTGCCGCAGATGATATTTAAAAGAACAGGATGAGACCCGCACACTACTATAATTAACATTTCTTCACACAAATCAAAACAGCTTTTCGAGATTTATTAAAAAATTTTTAATTATACATTTTTTTCTCTCTGTGCGTTCGTTCGGTTTCCAAAGTTATAAAAAACCGCACTCATCGCCTGTTGCAGATTGACATACATTCATCAGATGAAAAAAAAACTAATCAAAATCTTTATCTACGAAATCACAACAACCGGCATGCATAAATTTTTATGCCACTCTCTCATAATTTGTCGCTATAAAACATCGCGTTTCCTATCGCATAAATAACGTCTGTTTTAGTGAAAAATAAAGTGTGTCATGAAATAAAATAAGATTCTTTCGATACATTGCATTTTGAATGTATGTTTTATTTTCAGCATTGTTTGTGTATGAATTTCATGTCTAGACATAAATGCGATAAATGCTATTTAAAACAATTTACCTAATTACATTCTACAATTATTTTAATTATAAATTTAATTTTATGAAAAAAATTCTATAACTTACAATTACATGAACAGTCATCATCTAAACAACACAATCTTACTCATCTATAATAAAAGTGTATTATTTCATTTTGTAATGAGACGTTATATTGTTGTCTTTAGGTAATTTTGCAAAATGTGAAAAAGAAATATGTCATTAAGTAAAACATACTACATATAATAATACATTTGCAATATGTCTACATTTCATCGCCGTGTCTCTCCTTCGCTTTACGTTTTATATTTGAGCAATTTGTTATATTATTCAAATAGCCGGTAATTATCAAAATGCACTAATTATTAACTTAGTATGCAGGTACATATACTTTGCTATTTATCTATTTTAAACTAAATTACATTTAATTATAACATATTTAATAGATATTACAATGCCTATAGTAATGGAATGTTGATATTTTGTTATTTTATTATGTTTATTAATGTAAATGTTAGCCGATTTTAAATTTCATTTTAATAATCTCTTTGCAAGTTAAAAAATGTATAAATATATCGAAGACTTTTTGTCAATTCAATAGAATTTTAATCTAAAATTATAAATTAGAAACAGTTATCAATTTATACTTCTTATTTCTAACTTAAATGACTATATATTATATTATTCTGAGATTTGCTTTACTAATGTTAGTAAATATCGTTAATAAATATCAATAATTTACATATTAAACATTTTTCGTTACAAATTTAAGCTGTATTACATATAAATTGCATTTCTTAGCTAAAATTTATGTCAAGTTTGATTTTTTATTACATCTTTAAGAAAACCATAACAAGCTATTTGTTTAAATTTATTTAGATCAATATGTAATGCATATTTACATAGAATTATCGTACAAAATATTATTAGATATTGAACTACAAATATTTAATTAATTAAAAAGGATTCGCATTTTTTTCTGTAAGGAAAAACTGTTTAGGATTCGGATTAGACCGTTCCACACCATGTCCTAAATTTATCATTATTGTAACACATATAGCTTTCAGAGACAACGAAACGAAAAAGATTCACATAAGAAAACATAATGAACGAAACGAAGAAGAAGAAGAAAAAGAAATATAAGAATAATTTAAAAAGTTGTAGGCGCCCAGAACGCGCACGTATGGCATCGGTATGTGATTTAATAATTATATGATGGTAAAATGTTCATGTTCGGGGCGAATGATTTGTTTTGTATGGTAATGACATGTTATGTGATTTCCGCGCTCGTTGTTTTATATGAGTTTGTGAGTGGGCAGTGGACAGTGGACAGGTTCGCGCGCACACACATACAACACACAACACACAACACACATACAACATATACAATATCTTGGGTCACACAGAACGCGGCTCGGTGCTGCGGTCGGTCACTCACATCTTCCTTTTTCAGAGTCGAGAAAGACGATGATGATGAATCCGAACCCATGCAAGCATAAAGGTTGCCTCAGCACACACACACACATAGTACCCGAGTCGACTCGTCGGCGCACATATGGTTGTGTGTCGCGTATCCCAGTAGTCGGCCAATGCCCGTACCAATCTACTTTATGTGCCTCGCGAGGTGTTGTGTGCGAAACGAAACGCAAGCTTGCATCTCTCTATATAGTACTACGTATATATTGTGTAAAGATATACGCTAGAGACTGTTTCCGGATTTTCTCGCGCGCTCGCAACAAAAACGATCTTATTTTCTTTTTCCGTTACACGACCAGGTACTTACCGAATGTAATGCTGATTCTTTTTACTACTTTTACTTCCATTCAACAATAGGATATGAAACGTATTCTGGGATAATCAGGCACAACACACACGCGAATCTCCTACGAAAACGAATTTCGGATAAACGCGCGCTGCTCAATTTTACAAATGTACAAATATTAATATATGCACTCAATCAATAACGGATATTATATTAATAATTTTCATAAATTTTGAATACAACCGGAAAATTTCAATATTCTTATGTATTTTATTTATCGTCAGATGACAGAAAAGAGAATTTTAATTTCTGTATAATACGTTCAAATCAATATTGTGATTATTAAATGCAATACTATCACGTAACAAATGGGAAATGCTAGAAAAAATTGTTTCATTCATTCGTTCAGATATATACGAGAATAGTGGATAACCTACTTTCTAGATGAGAAAATATATCGGAAGAGTGGAACAACATTGCATTACATTATCTTTAATACTGTTAACAATTTTTTATGTAATAAGCATATTTGTTCGATAATTTAATTAATAATTTCCACTCAGATGCATATGATAAAACAGCTAAAACGCCGTCAATTTCTCATCATAAAAAGATATTTTATTGCGAATCGTTTTATTTGAATTTTATATTCGTATCTACATACACATACTCGTACATAGAATAAAAATTAATTTTATTACAGAAAGGCAATCATATGCATTATGCAAAAATCCAGCTTATTTATAAACAAATCATTCCATACAATTTCATTTAGTCATACAACTTTATATTACTTTTGATTTTAACTGTACATTTTGCACAGAAACAATAGAGCAAATTCTAATTAGATAATAAATAAACATCAATCTCATTTAAGTTTTATTAAATTGTCGAATAATATTAAATGAATACTTTTTAATAATGTAAAGAGAATTGAGAGTGAAAGAAAATTTTGCGAGCGTATAATATTTAATCATTGCGACATTTTTCACGCATTTTAATTCATTTACGACATGGCGGCATAAATTATACACATATTTCTTTCCTATATTCATAAATTAATCTAATCTTTAAGAGCTAATTTGAATAAATATTACTAATCAATGTCATGTAATGAAAGTACTTTAACATATCCGGCCTGACATGATACATGATAATTGATAATTTAATAATAATATAATTTTACGAAACTTTGACTAATTATTACTCATTAGCAAATTGCACAGGTTGTAGAAGTGAATGTGAATTTTATAATATTAGCAAAATTATCTATCCAATTATTTTTGCAAACTTTCATTATAATTAATTTCTTATATTTATTTGAATCTAGAAGAGAAGAGCAGACAGAAATGGACATTGGCCTTTTTTGGTAAACAGTAGTATCTGCAGGTTACATTTTCGATCTTTTTCAGACGCTGAATTTAGGCAACCACTGAATGTAAGGTGGCACTTCTTACAGGAATTGAAGAGCAAAAGTTAAGTTTTTGGCATGGCTTATTGTCTACTAATATGTATATAAGGATGAAAACAACAATTTTTAAAATAAAAAGCCCACATTAAAGTGCGATATATATCTATAGTTTTTAAATGAGACGAAATAATTTCCTGCATGAAACAAAAAATGAACTCAACATTGTTCGGCCATAATGCAAATATGATTTTTACTATTTGTGCATGGTTTTTTAGAAAAGCATGTAATGTTTTCTAATCTAACATGATTTTTAAATTTGTATCTATTGTGCAAATAAGAGTTGGTGAGTCTACTTGCATTTTCCTACTTCTGAATTATTTATTGAAGACTCTTTCCTTTTCATTTTATTCAAATTAGATTGAATACTTTCTATATCAACGTGTCTTATAGCTTTACCTATAACGATTCATTTAAAATAACAAACTTGACCTAATTAAAATTCTCTCTCATAATTAATCACAAGCATATTTTCAGGCGTTACACAATTCTCTCCGCTATGGAAAAAAAGACGCGCCGGCGTGCAATTAAACACACACGGCTCGCATACATATATACCTACATAGAATAAAAAGCACGATTATAAATATTATTTAATTTTTATTGTAATATTAAATATTATATCATTTCTTCATTGTGCACGCTGAAATTTATATGACGCCACATGGTGCACAAAACACTGAAATATTAATCCAACACCAGCAGGATTTTTTCTCTCTGTGTTTCTTAATACAACTTTGTTTCGTTTTGCTGCTGTTGCTGCTGCTTCTTCCTCCTCCTCCTCTATATACACTATATCTATATACATATATAATATTGTTGCTTAATTTATTACGAAAAATAACTTGAGGTACATTTAAGAATTCATCCTGCTGTTGCAAAAACAAAACTGCTTGCACGCTTGCGGTGGGATGCATAAATTATTCATAAAAATAAATTACACTCCTCGCACACACACACACACACACACACATACAAAAAAAATGTTAATTTATCAATATATAGGTAATGAAACATGTGCGCACAGAAGTTATTAAAAAATAACAGGACAATGTTAATTAAAATTATTGATACATTAAATTTAATTTGATTATAGGAATGTTGTGTGAGTGAGTGAGTGTGTGTGTACGCATTTAGTTCATTAATCAATATATTAATTAGATTTTTTTTTAATTCTTAATTTAACATTATTAATGAATTTATGCGGCTTCAAATAAATCAATTATTTTTGTGACTTATCCAAATTTTACTACGACTACTACACAAACGTAATTTACTCGAATGTCTAAAAGTCCTGCCCGTGATTAATTTCACGCTACAGAAATTTTGAGAAATTAACCATTACGTCCTTATTGTAATGCTTTGATTTATTATATTTATCGTCCGCGCGCTTTAACTAAATTACGACTTTTTTACTTAAAAAAATAATATCAATTACCGCTGTCTGTGTGCTGCGCTAAATTAAAATTGATTGAAATTTTTTTAATGAGAATTAATGATTTTATATAAAAAATATATTTTAATGCCAATCAATAAATTAATTAAGCCGTCAATTTTTGGTGCGTGTGTGTGTGTGAATTAATCAATAAATTAACTCACCTACCTATCTAGTTAATTTATTATTTTAGTATATTTATGAAATTTATCATTACAGAGAAATTTCCACTCGTTTGGAGAAACTCCACTCTCAACTTTGGAGGCGAAACTTTTCCAAAACAAAAACAGCGCACAACAACTTTTTGGAAATTATTAATCAAACACGACGACGACGACGACGACGATGGTGATGGTGCGCACACCAACCACCGCAATTTATACTATACACTTATTATTCTTAGATAAGTCTAATACTAATTTATGGCGCCTTTTTGTAATTACATGTATTTATAAATTTGCTGTGCAAGTCGGTTCGTGTAATTCGAGCGACTTTAACGACATATAGCAGGAACTTTATCCTGACAGTGACACTTACCACAATCACTGAAGGAGACACTCGACTTAATCCTTTGAAAGATTAACTGTTTCTGGTGCCGCACACACCAGCGTTTTTATCTTAATTCATCAAACACCTTATTTGCAATATACTGCATAGAATATTCGTAAATCACTTTTTTACATCGCACACATAATAGAATGTTATATACGTAAAAACGCGCTGCGCTTCTATCAACTTTATATGCTATATCATCAGCCAAACAGCAGAGATAGAGGCTGTGTTATAAAACGCGACCTGCTGGGAAACCCGCTCTAGTCTGACTGAAGAGAAACTCGCGAAGTCGCGAGTTGCGTCGCGAGCTAAAGCCATGCTCTGAAAACCCAGCTATCCCCACCATTAAAACAACCCCTCTGCCATCACAAACTAACACACAGGGCTGTGCGAATTTCCCAAATTTCCCACTCGACACTTTTCCTCTCTTCCTGCTGCCGCCTGCCGCCTGCCTGCCTCTACTATGGTGTGCGTTCGTTGTTGTATTGATAGAAATGACCGCGTTTTCTATTCAATTTTATCCCTCTCCGCTTGCCTATAACACGATTAAATCAAACGTTGCTAATACACAATTGCGAACCATCCCTGCTGCTGCTCCCTCGTTTGATTTTCCCTTGTTTTAAACTTTTCTAATTGTACGCAAATTTTATTTTCTTTTACGACAACGACAACGCGACGAAGGAATTTTGCCGCCACTCTTTATATCACAAAATTTAAATTACTTAATTTTTTAATGCTAATTTTTATCAATTACTATTGTACATCTTTCCCTATCATTTAAAATTCTTTTACTGGCAATTATTAGTTTGTAGTAAAAAAATATCGTTTAAAAGTGTCAGAACTTTTATTTACGCATAGTATACAGCCCAAATTATAAGTGGAGTAATTAACAGAAAGCAAAATAGATCGACTGAATTGTTACAAAATACATCCAACACTACGATCTTATTTATTTATATAGATTGTTCTCATAGTAACTTCAGTACTGTTTTTTCGCAGCCTTCTATAAATGTATTTATTACCGACAAAAAAGAAATCAAACATTTTTTGGTTATGTTCGTCTAAAAGGGAATGAATGAAATTTATTTGTACTTATGTCCACCACGTATCAATACGCTTTAGATTACACAATAAGAAAATTGAAATTATTAATTTTTAAGAAGTACAATAAAGAAAAGTTGGCGCAAAGCTGCAAGTGATAAATATGAAAGATAATATAAATGGGCACTGTGGAATTGTATTTATACGAAAAAATATGATTTATGGTCGCGTTTTGTTGATACACTTTATATTTTTATATGTTTTCTTAAATGTTCTTCAGAGGAATTGAGAAAAAATTTAATTTTATATTATATATATTCTTCTTTATTCAATATGATGATGATAAAAGGGTGCGGTCTCGTTAAATTAAACAGTTAATTTTTGCAACGGAACACACCAACAACTAAATTCTAAACAAATAATAAAAGTTGTTTAGTGCAATGAAATGTACAATTGCACGCTTTTATAATTGTATTGTTGATTGTTGTTGTTGCGAGTTTTTCCAACCGAACATTATTTTAAAAATTGTTGTGATATAATTATCTATGTATATCTGCAGTTGAACAAATTTTTATTCAAAATCGAAATCAATGATTCACTATAGTTTCGATATTTTATTGTAACTTAATTATACCTAAAAGTAATTTATTATTAGCAAATACGATTTTGATTGAATTCATTAACATTTTCGATAATAATAATAGTATTTATCGTACTCTACCTCCTAAATAGCGCGCTGAATAAATTTTTTACTTACCTACCATTTACCTATTTAATTATTCATAAAACGCCGGCGCTTTTTATGGTCATGATAACTTTATGAAGCGTTCTTAAATAATTCTAAATATTTATAAACGAAATAAATTATTGATTTCTTAATAAAATACCCATATAAAGACTTGACGATGTGTAGGATGCACAGTATTACCTCATCCATTTGAAACTTTTCTGGCAAATTTATGGGAATTTAATTAATTTTCTAATATTTCAACAACAACGCTATGAAATTACATAATTACACCTAAGTTTGTTTCCAAATAAATAATTAATGGCCCTATAAATGCATATAAGTTGTTGGACGAAATAACAAATCAATTTACTATAGTTAATTTGATTGAAATGAGTTATTTTTTAATTCTTTGAAATAACTGATAGGCCCTGTAGTTTCAGTAGAATCTGGGAATACTAAAATTCACGTAAGAATGCTATTCAATTTAATTTAATTTAGAATATTTTCTAAAGCAGATTCTGCACAATAATAAAGAAGCCCGATAATATTAGAAACTTCAAAGTCACTAATAAATTATACTAACTAACGAAAATCACCACGAGTCAAAAAGATATGAATACAAAAATTGATGACAATATAACTTTACCTCCACTTATAGTTATTTAAACTAATTGATGGAAAGTTTTATGCCCACCTGGACTGACAATAATATCTTAATTTATTTTTCTAAATTTAGACTAATGCAAATATTATAAGCCAGTAAATTAAATTAATTTTTTACTAAACCATTGGTAAACGTTCGATTAAATATAGTTTAACCAGAGCTTAATTTATTGACCTAACTAATCTTTTGTCAAACACTTACCTATGATAATCTTAATAATTTGCTGATTGCAACAACACCTTAATATCGCATTAGATTTACGCACTTTGCCTCCAGGATAAAGAATCTGAAAGGATTTTACCTGCTGCTGCTGCCATATTTCACCGCGAGTATTTTTTCAGCTAAAAGTCTCCTAAAAGGCATAAAAATCGATATATAAAAAAGCACATAACAAATAAATATGTTTATAAAAATTCTAGTGGTTTTCTTATATTTATTTTTATCTATAATATTTAAGCAAACACATAAATCAAACATTATTTGTTATGAATTATTATTGTAATACAAATGCATTGAATTGTCAATGATAATGATAAGCGGCAAATATTTACTATTAATTATTGATAATTATGAATATTTCTAAGTTTATTACAATTTGAATGCGCATCGACATTTAATAAATTAATTATTCTACTAACATACTCATTCATTAATATACAATCAATAAAACATAATTTTAATTGCATACATTAAAAGTATTAAATAAATAAATGGAGTAGCAGTAATTAATTATTTTTCTATTCAATTAATCGACTCGCGATTTTATTAAATTATTTATTTCAAAATCAATTTGATATTGTTAAAAAAGTTATAAAAGTAGTTGTTGCTGGCAGCAAACAAAAGAGACAATTAAATTTAGGAAACAGTCCTTGTGGATGAGAAACAACAAAACGAAAACAAAGTAGAGAAAAAAAAAACGAAATTCCCCATCTTGAAATTTTCTGCTTTTCCCATTTCGCATTGTCTACGCTGTGTTTTTCTCGTGTGTGTGCACGTTTTCAGCTCCTTGGGGATTGCGCGCAGCGCACCTGAAAAGTGCAATCAGTGCAGAGGCTTAAGGTGTTTTCTGGCAAGGGTGCATAGAAATTACATTAAATGAATTTCCACCCAAAATTTTATATAGATAAATCTTTTCGGTTTTTTTTTTAGTTTAGTTTTTAAAGGCGCGCAAGGCGATCTTATTTTGGTGCATGTGCGCGCGCGAGACAGGGAAGAAGAGTTCGTTCCTATACAATTATAAATCTTCTTCGAACATAATGAACTTTATTCATAAATTATGCTTCTTTTGTTGCAGGTTTTTCAATCTTGACAATAGAAAAAGAATTTCATCATCATCGTCATTATGGATAAGTAAATTATTTATTTGATTTTTAATATTACATTATAATATGGCGCAGCGGATAATAACAATGAGACAATTTTTTTCATGATTGAATCTCTTTGCTCTTTCTTTATTTTTTTGCGTAGCGTCATGCGAATAATGGAATCGAGAAATTGCTTGCTCTTTAATTATTAATTGAATTCTTATCAATCTCATTCAATTATTACTAATTTAATTTACAAAAGAATCTCACTTCTACTCTCATTATTTTTACAATATAATAATATTTCGGATTTACAGCATGTAGGTATTAAATTCCAACTAAAACTAAAACTAAAACAAATTTTAACTCTATTACTCCTAGTTTTAATGAAGTTTTAAGCGATGGAAGGATTTAAATTTCAAATATTTATATGGCATAATGTAAAATATTTTGTTATTTAATTTCATTCTATCCATATAAAACTATAAAAGCATTTTGTCCACGTACATTTTACATATATTGTAACAATTAAACGTAGTTCTATGTTGATATTTAATTGAAAACTTGAATGAGCCTTTTTGGGCAAATTAAGGCAATTATTGCTATTTACGAAAATTGCTGGAAACAAAAATTAGCGATTCAAATGTTGAAAAACTAATATCGTACGATGTGTGAAATATTATTGTCTTGATTGGCATCTTTGTTTAAAATAATGTAATACTTAAATTACACTTGTTTACACTGAATACGCTGCCAATAAGTTTCGAAATGATATTTTTTGTCTAAGTCTAGGTAGAAATTGATAAAATAACACAGAAAATGAATGATTTTGGGGTAAAACAAACCGAATTCTACAACACAATGATAAAACAAGCAGCTACATTTTGAAGTACTTACTATACAGAAACTAATGATTAGGCTATATAATTTTTACACTAAAGGAAATAGCTTTTTTACCGCTCGTTACGTTGTATACGGTTCAGGCCTAAAGTTTTCTAAAATAAACGTTCTATTTCATCAAATCCTTGAATGCAATGTGTTTTTATGAGATAAACAATTGTTTAATCATATTAATAACATTATACGTAACAGTTTATATGTTCACGTAATAGCATTTTTGTCTAACATCGCAGTTGCGGCATCATACTTTACATGTGTAATTAATTTTGCATCTTTCAGTACATGTGTTGTTTCATCTACTTGCAACATATACAAGTACAAATGGTTAACGTTGTCGAGAATTATATTTTGTCCTTCACCCCCTAGGGAGACACGTGTCCTAGGTTTTGAAATTACTGTTTTTATTAGTTAATATCTATTAGGTAATGTAGTTTTTAAAAGTACGTACCTAATTGAAATTTTTATTGGGACAAAAAATTATTTAGAAAATTATTCAACGACAATGATTATTTAAATTTAAACGTGGAATGTTTAATTAAACCGACTGATTTTACATTTTGTTGTAAAAATTAGTTATTGTAGAATGTTGATTGCATAATAAAATACGAAGACGATTCGTCACAATGCGACATTGTATTACCTATTTCTGTATTCACAAATTCACAGAATGAATGAATAAATATTTTTATTGGTTTTACGAATAATAATAATGAAAAATCGGAAAAATGCCTTTGCTTTTTCTCCGCGTTTAGTGGGCGCTGAGGAATATGAAAACGAAACGAACAGATTTTTTTATAGATATATTCCTTTAATGCAATATCGATGTTCGAATTCGTTCAGAGTTTTAAAAGCTTTATTCAATGCCAATGTATTTTCTAAGTTTACTTTTAATTTTTACGTCGATTTGACTTCATTATTATAATAAAATGCAAAAATATTTCATCTTCGTCGTGCGCGCTTGGTGTTTTAACGGGTGGCACTCGCATTGTGAGCGAGCGCAAATGGAAAATGTATGCCGGAAAATATTTATAGGTATGAAAAAAGTTTAATACGAATATGTGATAGAAAAGTTTTTTTCAGCAGCGCCAAAAGCTTAAAGTTTTTCCTTTCCACGGCGAATGCGTGCATGATTTCATATTAATAATTATTTTACGCCAAAAATAATTAATTTTAAGTTCATGTTGAACACGATTTTCGTAGCAACGACGACGCACCGAAATTCATGCTGCGTGAAAAGCTGTCATAACTTTTTTCTTCCCCCCAAACCAAACGAAAAAAAAAACAGAGTATAAAGTATGGCAAACAAAATATTATACAGGGAAAAGTTTTTATTTTGATAGAAATTTATAATTAAATCACATTGAAATACGCAGCGCAAACAAAAACAATAATATTTTATTACCGAATTAACTTTTTTAAAAGTTTATTTTTCAGTTTGTGTGCGTTATTGCTGTTTGTCGATATATTGTGAAATAAGGAAAAGTTTTTCATGCCAGAAATTGCATAGACATTATTTCGTTTTTCATTAACAAAATAAAAACTTTATTAATTCATGACTTGCTTATTTTAGTATTATTTCCATTTGCATAAAATTTAATTTAATTTTGATAATTTTTGTTACAATAATAACAATTATTGGTATATCACATGAGTTCTACAAATTTTACATTAATTTTATACATTTATTTGTTGTTTTTCATGTTTTTTTGTGAAAATTATCGATAATGCAATGGACTGAGGGTCATTTTTAAATATAAACAATGTAAATTGACCAATATATTGCCAAATTATTAGATATCTACCTACCTAGAACTTTTAAAAAAAATTATAATTAATTAACATGTAAGATTAGCAAATTATTGAAATATTTATAAATTTATAGTTGGTTTAATGAACATTTTAGCAAATTTAAAGTATGTTAAACTTACAGCTATGTGCACAATAAAATAGTAAACTTTATTATATTTCTGATAATCCGCAAGATATAAAAAATTTATGTTGCCGGATTTTCAAGACAGATATATGGGACGGGGGTGTAAATTTTGATAGATAAAAAGTGGCTTAAATCGAGCAAACTAAACAAAATATCAATAACCGACTAGCATAGAAGAGAGAAAAAATTATCTCTTCATTCATTCATACTATACACATTTAACCCTCACACCACTTTTGGTGTGTCATATCAAATGCGTTTATTGTTTGTCTGCATACACACATACCATTTTAAATGTAACAATAAAAATGTTTGATATCATGACAATATTCAACAATAATATCATCGAGGTTAATTTTGAATTTCATGCATTGTTATTATTAGCAAATCATCAATAATAATCAGCATGCATTTTACGAACATTTGAAAACATTTTCTGAAAACATCATCAAAAACATTTAATTTTCCACTCGATTAAAGCCAAACAATAATTGTGCACTCACATATATTTTATATAATAAAATGACACATGAAACATTTTATGTATATTATTACAGAATATATAGAGCAAGTTTTAGTTTGCTTTTATTATTATATGAAATTCTACTTCTTATTCTCCTCTTTGTTTTTTTTTCAAACGCAATTCATCCTTTGATTAATAAATGTGCAATCTTATAACCTATAAAACTTGAAAGATCAAATTTTATGGGGCAATTTCAAGTTGCAGCCAGATCCTAATGTATGTCATTTTAATATTATTATTATTATATTATAAGATTTTCGTTAATTGCTCATGCATACGTATCCGCAGTTAAAATGCATTTTCAAAGTTACATTTCGTACAATTAAAATACGTCTATAAATTATATGACTTCATTATAAAACGAAACGTGCTTTTAAGTTGGGTTGGAGAAGAGAGACAAGTCGCGTGGGTATCTAACAGAAACGACACAATCGATAAAATCCCTTACAAAATTTAATTGTGCAATTTCAACATCTCGAATTTTCTATAATGTTATTGATATTTTAATCAAAAAACCTACTTTGTAATAATGCTATTACGTAATATTTGCAAAATGCTTGGAATATAAGTACATATTTAGTCAATGTTTTAAACTTATATATAATATTGAAAATGTAAAACAGAAAACAAGACATTGCACTACTTTCATTATCTTTATAAATTTAGATCGAGCATTCTAATAACCTACGTTTAATAATCTATTGAACACATATTCTTATACATAAATTTCTAAAAATATTTGAGGATTTGGAAGTAACGTAACAAGAAGATAATAGCAATTGTCTAAAAACTATGTGGCAATGGGATTTTTATCAATTTGAAGTGTTATTAATTACTAAAATAGAAATATTTAGATGTCACAAAAGTATGGGTACAAATGTTATTATTAAACGAAAATTAATTATTAAAAGTCTATATTTACGTGTACAATAGATGAATATTTTATTAAAAAAAATTAGCTTATCTTTGAGTTAAATTATTTTAATCATAATAGTAGCAAAGAAAAAATAATATATACCTATATATATATCAAGATTTGCAATTTAATTTTTCTATACCGGCTGTACATTATAAAACAAAAAAAAATATTTATAAATAGCTTTATTAAATCCTTTGAATGCATTGAAGGAAAAAAGCTGTTTTCATTTTAAAATAATTGCATATAAATTTAATCAATCTAGAGATTACATGCCATATGCATAAAATGCAACATTGTTTCATTTTACTATTATTATTTTATGTATTTAAAGATGAAAACTGGTATAAAATAAAAAAAAACGTTAAACGAACGATCGAATGCATGTGCATTGATTAAAGTGAAGGAAGTAAAAGTACGTTGGTCGTTTTATTGTTATAAAATTTAACATCAGCAATAAAATCTAATGAAAAATTTTGCACTCTATTTCATTCAACAATTTTCTAATAAACAATAGCTGAAATTCTCGATGCGATATTATTATGCACGATAGATGAGATTAGTTAGCTCGAAGAATAGGCATTCAATTTTATGTAATAGTATATAGTGAGTGAGTCATTTGCGTTTTTTTATTAAATTAATTGTTGTTTAAAAACGTTTTTAATTTCTTTTATATCAATCTCAAATGAATAAGAGATATTATATTCATTAAAAAATTATAATACATACCACAATAATTTAAGTTTTATTAGATATTCTTCCAAGTCTCGATATAATCTAAGCGCCCACTGTTAAAAGCTTGGTCGTCAATTAGTCGCACTAAGCCAGTTATATTAAACTTAAGTTAACATATTTTAAACTTAAATTATTGTAATTAACAAATAAATTAAAATGTAACTAAAAATTAAAAAATACTTGATATTATTAAAAAAATTTATTCCTAAAGTTTGAACCAATCAAAAAATGAAAACATTTCTTTTAACTTTTTATTTACATTTACATTGATAACAATAAACATATTACAAAAATACAATTTTGATTTTAATTTATTAATTTAATAAAAACAGTATTGAATTATAGAAATACATATTAATTGAATGAAAATTTGTGGAACTAAATAATATACCATTGTACTAGAAATTGGAATTTGATTGAATTCGAATAGCACTTAAACTAATTGTTTTACGCCTACATATATACTGTATAATAAAATGTAATGTTGTTCGTAGTAGTATTTTCACATCTTTTTATTGGGCAATTTTACGGTGTCCCTCTCACACTAATAACGACGCTAACACCGCACACCCCAAAAGTGTTTTATAAACATCGTTGCTGTCAATCAGAAATATGAGTGGTAATAAAACAATTTAGAAATGGGTCCATAAAACTCGGTTACTTCCTCCACAACAACAACAAGCGAGTAAATATGATCTACAGCTCGGATAATTGTAAAGCAAACAATAAATTCTCATTGACTAATTTTTTTTGGTCGAGAGAGAAATTGTGGTGCGGCGGCCCAGCGTGTGGTGCACTATGATGTGCTCGTTTATGTTTCTGTAGTGTGTGTGTGTGTGCACATGGTGGTTGTTTCATTTTATTAGTGCCCATAGGGCACAAGAGTCGATCCCACGTCAAGACTGACCAAAGTGTGCCCTAAGGGACAAGCAATAGACTCAAATATATAGATGAGTATGTGGGCGCAAACTTTACCATCAACTTTAAATAGATGACCATTCATATAATTCGTTTTCTTTTTTCTATGTTTATAAATGTAAGCAATACCACGAGACATACGGTTGGTATTTTTTTTTTTGAACATTATATATTATGTATAAAATATTATATATTTTTTTCGGAAAAGAACTTGGAGATAATAAACTTCATTCAATATTAACATTTTTTTCCATGTTGTAACTTTACTGTCTGCTCACAGATGTGCATTATTTCTGACGATAAAAAATCGTCTTCTTTTATTTTATTAATACATCATGAATGTGACAGAAGAAATAAACGAGAAAGGTATATTTTTTTCGTCTTCCAAAAAACCGAACGAATAAAATTGTATATTTGTGTACTTTTTCGTTCATCAATAATACATTTCGAAAAATGTACAGGTATTTAATCATTTAGGTTCCATTTCATTGAATTTCCTAAAATATTTATACTAAGACATTTGTTTGCGCCAAATGAAGGTAAAAGTAGGAGCGTAAAATACAGTCATAATTTTGTGGAAATGAAATAAAATTGAATTCAATATATAATTTATAATCATCCACCTTGAATGGAGTGTATATATACTTTAGAAAAAACAATATTGTGATACTTGTGATTTGAACAAACAATTGGGTCAATGATGCTTAACCTTTGACACGACCCACTTTCAATAAACTCAAAATTTGGCAAATAATGGGTAAAAGAAGTTAAAAATTTACATAAATTTGTTGCTTATTTTATATTTAACTCATTCATTTAGATGTAAAGAGGATATGATATTAAATAAATTCATTGTAAATAATCTAATTCTTTAGTTCATTCTTCTTTTTCTTATTTGAATAAAAAAATTATTAATTTATTCATTTCTTTCACCCAAAACTAAAACCAAATACAACTACACACCTACCTACTCACCTATATTTTAGCTAATTAGAAAAATCTGTGTAATTCCAAAATAGCTACCTAATGGGTAGATATGCAAGTATTTAAGTTTCCATTCATTAAACATTACAATACATACTGTATATTAAAAGTTAACTCATTACAAATGCATAAAGCACCTACTGAGAAAATCTGTAGGAAACATAAAATTGAAAATTATAAATAGTTTCACAATTTTGTAAATAAATGGCTATGTTTTATTCAATGAATGTAAACCTAGTACGTGAAATACATAAGTCGATTTCATTTTTGGCTGTAAAGCATATATTTTCGATTAAAAAAATTGAATATGAAGTCATCAAAGCGCGCATCATTCGATAAATCACAATGCATATTATTTTAATTAAATACTTTTTAGATGAATCATGACAATTACGATAATCGTTGTGAAATAAATGGCTAGAAACCTATATATTATATATAATCTATTCAATAAAATCATAATTAAAATCTATTATTTATAAAGTAATGTTTGAAAAAATTTGACTAACCACAACAACAATGAATAAAGAAAAGATTGCACAATCTAATTGAGTTAAACTTTAAACGGTATATAAGTATGAAAGGAAACGAAGCAGTTATTGATATGTCATTTACTGTTTGGACTACCTATTTGGCAATTGATATTCAGCAGTAGGTAAGTGAAAGTGAAAATGATTACACATCAATAGGCAAAAAAAACACACTATGCATTCAGTATCATAATACCATTTTCTTTATAAATAAATGGCTGCATAAATATTCATGAACGAGTACGATGGTGGGTGGTCGTATTTAAAAAGGTTATGTATCGATACTTTGCATAAATGGAAAATATCAGAAAACTAAACGTTAATGTTTCATTACGTAATTATAAATACATTAGATTATAACTAGATGGAAATGCGCACGGTGCATTTTACATATGTGTATAATAAAAGTTTATCATGTATTTTATTTATAATATTTTGCACATACATACACTACACGCATAATATAATTAATTATTATTTTGTCGATTTGCAATTAGCGAAGATGATAATGTGCTATAAGGGCATATTATATTAAAATATAATTAATTTTGATAATAAAATTTACATTCAATTTAATTTCAATTGCAATGCAATTTATTACAAGTAGTTTTATTATAAATTATTTATTAATCAATTATTTACACGCAGAATTATATAAATCCACTACTGCAAAATAATGTTAATTAGTTTCGTTGATTTCATTCGAAAATAATGTGTAAAAATATTCTATTTTTATTCTCAAAATGCTAATTTCGCCGCACTTTTTGCGATTATTTTAAACACCAACGGTTTTGTTGATTTGTATACAGAAACAATAAAAAATTGTCTAATTAAAATAGCCTAACAGAATAAAAATGAAACTGAAACGAATAAATTAAATTAATTCGACGCTCAAAAAAGCTAGCGAAAAAGAGCAAGAAGCAAAAAAAACACACTGTGCTGTTTGTTTTCCCATTGTGTGTGTGTGATGCGTATTTTTCGGAAAATTTTATTATACACTATATTTATATTGTCTTAATTGACATCTTTCACATGCGATTAACATATAGATAACCTAATTAAAGCGTGAAGAAAAAATTGTTTGTTCGCTGCTCCTAGATAAAAAAAAATAATAATTTCGTTTTGAGATTTATCGTTAGTTGTTGTTGCTGCGTTCAAAAATGATTTATATATTTGTTTAAGTGAAAATATCATAAAATATCGTGTTATTAGTAGGTATATACGTAGGTATAGCAAATATTTATTACACTCATTCTTCATATGCACATATTTTTAAAATTGGAATAAGTTGGCGATTTTTAAGAATATTATTTCATTCAATCTATAATAAATGAATCAAAAACTCAAAAAAATTGTATAATAATTTTATGTATTGTGTGTAAGTAACGAATGTTAGGTTATCGCATAGAAAAGCAAATTAATCAAATTTTCGAAAAATTTTGCTTTTATTGTAATTTACATTTAATTGCTATTTTTAAAGTCAATAAAAAACAACATATTTTTTACTGTATTTGTATAAAATTAAAATAATAGCAAAAACCAGTTTAGATATTTCATGCTACTTAAACAATTAAATATTGTAAAAAATTAACATAAATTAAAAGTGTATAATCATTGTAATATAATACTTAAAAAGTTGTTTCACGTTGGTGATATTTTAATTCGAACACATTCTTTCTCTTTTATTAACAAAAAAAAACTGTTATAATTAATAATCACGATGTAACTCTATACAAAATATTATAATATTTGTGAGTAATAAAATTTGACACAATATTTTTTTGTCATAAATTTTTAATTAACATTTTATTTATTCATAATAAATCATACGGTAATTTCCAAATTTAATATTATTGAACAATTAGTGTCGGGATATTAAAACAAATAATTACATTTATTATTAATAATTGATTAAAAATTGACAGAAAAATATTTATTTGTATATGGCTGGGTAAGAACATACAAAATAGGCGCAATCGTGACGTAATATTTACATAAAATATAAATAAATCAATATAGTTTGTGTTTGATACTTTATTTATATATTTTATAAATTATACAACAATTATAAAATCAATAACTTTGACATAATTCTTAACGCTTGCTTATTATAATTTTATGTGAATAATTATGAATTATTTATGAATGGTTTTTCATAATTTAGAAAATTTATCTAGGTATATAAAACCGAAACCATAATTACCCATTTTTAAAAATTAATAGATAATTGCAAAAAGCATCTTTTATGAAATTGCAAATCGTTGAATTATTAGCGGAAATTGCAAATCAATAGCGAAACAAAAGAGTCTCTTATAATTTATTACCGATACTTAAGTTGAATTTAAATATTTATAATAAAATACACATGTAACGTAAAAAAATGAATTTATATTTTGTATGTTTTTTATTTTTTTAGGCTAATAAAAATGATCCAGCTTTTGAATCATAAATTTAATTTAAATATTTATTAAAGCATATATTCTCTATTTTTAAATTTCAATCTTGAAAAACACATGTTCTTAAACAAAAAAATATTTTATGATAATATATAGATCAAAATTGTTCGAATTAAAGACAAAACACTCAAATAGTAGTATAATTAAGTAATTATGGCCATCATTAGGACTAATAAACAGAATAGATAATACGATTTTAGAATAAAGAGAAAATATTTGTTTTATTTAACAAACATTTTGTATTCTAACACGACACATTCAATTAATTATTTGTTATCTTTAAATTTCAATTTTGAAAAAATAATTCTTTCTTAAAGAAAATTGTCTATTATCGTTATTTTATTACTAATAGATACTATTATAGAAACACTTGTATAAATACCAAAAAGAAATATAAGTTTTGTACCTGCAATTTTGTTGATGCGCACATAAAAACCTTGAGACCGTTCAATCATCAAGCATTCAATTAAAATATCTCGATAGTTTTTTCTCCTCTCTCTATTCTTAA
>JARJDW010000820.1:0-18202 GCA_030264715.1 Adinopsis sp. GC000173
GTTGATATTAATCAACCCCTTGATTAATCGAATAATTCGGATAAATCGATTAATAAAAATTTATTGAATAATGAAAATTAATAATAATTAATTAATAATCGATTAATTAAATAATCGAAATTAATCGATTATCACAATAATCGAAAATAATCGATTAATCGGAATAATCGATTATTTTCTAATAATCGAAATTCGATTATAAAATTAAATAATCGCCCAGGGCTAACTATAACATATGCTAAATTATGTTGAATAGTATTAATGTTAACATTTTATAAATAAGTAATAAAGCAAATAAACTAATCATTTAAAATATTTAAACAAACAAAGGAAAAGAGTTATCAATGAACGAAAAATTTGACACATATAACAAATTAATAAATAACAAATATTTTTTCTATTTTAATAGGCCTTTTTATTACATATACAATAATATTTGTCAAACTAATACGTTAAAAATTTATGCAAAAATCCATTCCTAATTTATAATAAATGAAGACCGAAATAGTTTTGCGTTGCGGTCGCTTGATGAGCCATCATGATTAATGTGCATAAAAGTTTTAGAAAGGATTCACAATAGAAAATGTTATTACAAATAAAATTGAAGAAATAGAGTTAATACATTTCGATTAGAGAACTAAGAACTTCAATCAATTACAAAATATAATATTGTATATGCTAAATTATGCCGAATAGTGTTAATGTCAAAATTTTACTAATACGTGACAAAATGAATAAACTAAATCATTAAAACGTTTAAACAAACAAAGAAAGAATGTTATCAATGTGCGAAAAATTGGACAGATATAAGAAATAAATAAATAACAAATATTTTTCTATTTCAATAGGACCATTATTGTATTATTACATATACAATAATATTCGTAAAACTAACACGTTGCAAAGTTATGTAAAAATACATTCCTAATTTATAAAAAATGAAAACCGAAACAGTTTTGCGTTGCAGTCGCTTGATGAGCCATCATGATTAATATCAATAAAAGTTTTTGAAAGGATGTTGTTAAAAATATAATTAAAGAAAGGAATTGCATTTCGATTAGAGGTTATTATCAGAACTAAAAATTTCAATCAATTACGAAATATAACATATGCTGAATTATGTCGAATAGGGTTAATGTAAAAATTTTACTAATATGTGACAAAACAAATAAACTAAACATTTAAAACATTTAAATAAACAAAGAAAGAAAGTTATTGACCAACAAAAAATAGGACACTTAGAACTATGACATTTTGGTTTTTTTTATAATTATAATAAATTTACTACTTACATATTACTGTTTGGGCTTCAAAATCGATATATAATTATTTATAAACAAGATTAAGTCTATGAAATTATAATACATATTTGTGCTACCAACGAAGAGTTTACAAGAAAGAATAAAAGTAATTTTGTTTTTCACATATTTTTGATTTTTAAAGTAATGTAAATTTATTGTTTTTTTTTTAGCAAAAAGTATTATTTCGTCCAGATTACTACAACACTAAGTTGCACATAATTTATCATATTCGCATCGCGCAATCTTACCTAAAAATTTTCCATAAAACAGGGTATTTTACTGGCTATTAAATAATTTATTTTCTCGCAAATATAATTTTAATATTTTACCAATTTTTATGGGAAAACTAATATTTTACTGAAATTTTGCTTGATGCAAAAGTGTTAATTTGTAAATTCAAAGAAAGAAACAAGAATTTAAAGAACGGAATTTTCTAAATAAATTCTTGAAGGTTAATACGTGTACATTAATATGTTATTTGAAATCATAACAAAAAGTGGAATTATTTTCATTTCATTTCAAATTCCCTCTAATATAAAATCAATGCGGTCTCTTTTTGTTCAATCATCCGGTCTGATTTATTTCAAATGTAAGTCATAATTTGCTACTACCGAGTCATAAAACAATCATATTTATACTACTGATAACACATGCATGAATTCAATATTTATCGAAAACGAAATTATCTATTTTTTTACTAACAAATTTAAGCCATTCTCTTTTTATTGATTTACTTCTATAGTTTAATGCATTACAACTATATTTTCTTACCTGTACATATATTAACAATCCGCAATTGGTTGAAACTTTCCGTTTTGATCGAAATGTATTAACTCTACTATTTATAGTATTTTAAATATTGGGAATTTTACAGCTGTTTTTTTATATTATAATAAATATGAAAATTAATAACAATTGACAAGAAATAAATCTTTGATGATGATCAATTAGTTATATTAATAATTTAATTATTAATAAAACAAAAATTATGCGCAATTATCAATTGTTTTCAATTTCTATTCATATCAAACTTACAAATAGATTGAAACGTTGATTGTGACTGACTGATAAATTTTTACTATACAACTATGTTTAAATATAATTAAATGACGATTTTTAAATATAGGTACAAATATTAACTAAGCTATAAATTAAATGATGAGACAAACATTTTAAATTGTCCTACTATGTACATCTCTGTCTCTGCGTGCACATGTGCACATTGTGTTGCCTACATTCCCACATTCTTTAGAGAAAATAAAAAGCAATGTTTTAATATTTATGATAGAGGAACAATAATAATTAATCATAATTCTTGTAATTCACAGAATAAATCATATGTTTATAATAATGAGAACTAGATATTATTTGTATGCACGTGTTGTCGATTGGCAAGCATCGCAAGCATTAGCGTTCCAAATCGGTTGCATAGAGCTTGTGTGGTTAAAACGTTAAGTTTTGATAATCGAACGTCTTTTTGGACATCATCTCGGAATCTAAAAAGAAATAAACAATAGATTGGATTTTTTTTTCTAAAAAGCAATTCTTTTTGCGTTATTTAGTTCGGTGGTGGTGTGTGTATGTAATATATGAATTTTAAGTGTGTAGAGGCTAACGACGTATAAATAAATCGATACGAATAATTAAGTTGATACATATATATTACATATTCATGGTCAATGGCTTGGCTCGTAAGAAGCAAACTGCAGAGATGCAAATGGCAAATGTCCTAATTGCATGTTGGAATTATTAATTCCATATTAATTATGGTAGGAGTTTCTAGTGGAGGACACGTATTTTCAACAGTATCATCACAACAAGAAGGTATTTGATAGCGAAAAATTCGATATTTGTTATATTTCGCATCCATTTATTTCGTTTTTATTGATTAGATTTGTTTATGGTGGGGTGAGGGGGATTCAGTGTTTTGCTATAGCCTATACATTACATGCTCCGTTTGTGTTAATAGTTTATTCAGCCTAAAAATATTCATACCGGCATAATTCATGTAATTAACGTGGAAAACATTGTGTTGCTAGACATTTTAAATAATCATTTGAATTGCATATAGATTGCTTTGTGCGGTTTGCGTTGCGTTTGACAAGATTGTCATTGTCATTGTTTAAAACATCGATGATGGGATGTCTACCACTTTATTTCGGTGATAAATAATAGTACAACAACAAAAAATTCGTTTCATCTTTAAAATATGTAATCTCGCATTTTAACGTTGACGTGTGTATTCATTTGAAAAGGTAATAAACTCTCCTTTAACACATTCATTATAAACCTTTTTTACGTTTGTAATGGTCAGCAAAAATCGGTGGGGAAAACATTGAGTGTTTGCAACCCGCAACACATATTTCGAAAATTATCGAATGATAACGAAAGGTTTATACATATTTATTTATTCCATTTGTGCAATTTGTAAATAAAATTTTTGATTTGATATATTTTTAATTGGTTTTAGATGGAAAAACATTTTTTTTTGAGAGGGCTATACTCGTTAACAATCGGGAATCATCGAAGCTTATTGGTTCTACTGTCAAAAAAAATTTGTTTTCCCATCCAAACCCAATTAAAAATATATCAAATAAAAACTTTTATTTGCAAATTGCATAAATGGAATAAATAAATACCTATAAATCCTTCGTTATCCTTCGAACATTTTCGGAATATGTGTTGCGGGTTGCAAACACTCAATGTTTTCCCCACCGATTTTTGCTGACCATTGCAAACGTAAAAAGGTCTATTCGTAGATGAAATTTTAAGGTTAGAATCATATTTGATTTCATCTTTCACTTTCAGTTCATGATATGTCCGGGTTAACAACAAATGCTCCTACTTCGGCTGATGCATGTCTTAGTATTGTACATAGTCTGATGTGTCATAGACAAGGAGGTGAAACAGAAGGATTTGCAAAAAGAGCTATTGAATCGTTGGTGAAGAAATTGAAGGAAAAGCGAGATGAGCTTGATTCGCTTATAACAGCAATAACAACAAATGGCGCTCATCCCAGTAAATGCGTTACCATTCAACGAACGCTAGACGGACGCTTACAGGTGATTTAAATAAATGATAAATGTTTAATTATTAAATTAAATTCAATTCTTCATTTACTTATTTATAGGTGGCTGGTCGTAAGGGATTTCCTCATGTTATCTACGCACGTATATGGCGTTGGCCCGATCTGCATAAGAATGAATTGAAACATGTTAAATACTGTCAATTTGCATTCGATCTTAAATGCGACAGTGTGTGTGTAAATCCATACCACTATGAGAGAGTGGTATCTCCAGGAATTGATCTGTCGGGACTTACCATTCAGCCAACATCACGATTGGTTAAGGATGAATACAGTGCTGGTGGTCCGGTTCCTGGCAGTAGCATGGAAGTTGATAATGAACTGGGGGTTGGTGTTACACAAACGATACAACATCATCCCCCACAGCAAAATTTCAGTTTAGCTGCTTTGCAATCTCCGCCGGCCGGTAAGTGAAACTGTACAATATGATATGAACTGAAGATGATAGAGATTGTTGTTTAAAGTAGAATTTTTGTTTTCCGTTATTTATTTATTTTATGTTGTGCATGATTATTTCGGTATATTTACTAGGTGATCCAGGTATATATAATACAAGTAATAGACCTGTATTGGGACCATCCACTGTTCCTAAATTAGAATCGGGACAAGACGCTTGTCAGCGAAATACTTGGCTCCCATCGCGAATGCATCTTCCTATTCGTAAGACTTCCTATTTATTTTATTTTATTTTTATTTAAGTTGATTTTTATTTTCAAAATACTCGTATGTATTAAGTAAACATTCGCTTAAAATACATTTATTTTCTGTACAGCTTCTGTCTCAGTGCCAGTTCATCAACACTCAATACAAGGTCACGGAAACACCGCTCAAGTATCCTCAGGTTCTTTACCCAATCAACAAACTTCAGGTACTCCTGGAACTCCTCTACATATTACTTCTCCAAATCAGGGACAATTTTATAATCCATCGCAAACAAATGTTCAAACCGATAGATCTGAAAATATTACTCAAAATATTGGTGGTAATAGTTCACCAGTAAGCCCACATTTACAACAAAATGGCTTTTCTAATCAAACTGTAAATAATGTTGCTACAAATAATAGCCAAGTCTCAGGATCACAACCCGCTGCCACTTTAGGTGCCGGTGGCACATGGACTGGTTCAAATACATTAACCTACACCCAGTCAATGCAGCCACCAGATAACAGAAATCATCACAATCCATATCCTTGTAGGTGTATTGTAACATTCTGTGTTATTATATTATCTTATTTCATATCATTTTCAAGGGAGCCATAATGCATCAAATCAGTTAGGAAATGATGTAAACATTGCTGGTCTTTTGTCAACTCAACCAGCTCCAGAATATTGGTGTTCAGTTGCATACTTTGAATTAGACACGCAGGTTGGTGAAACCTTTAAAGTGCCTTCTAGTTGCCCAAACGTAACAATTGATGGTTATGTTGATCCAAGTGGAGGTAACAGATTCTGTTTAGGTGCATTAAGTAACGTTCATCGCACAGAACAAAGTGAAAAAGCAAGGTATATAATTTTATATTATAATAATAATATTAATAAATAATTATCGATTGATTGATAGGTTACATATTGGCAAGGGCGTACAATTAGATTTAAGAGGTGAAGGAGACGTTTGGTTGCGTTGCTTGAGCGACCATTCAGTGTTCGTTCAAAGCTACTACTTAGATAGAGAGGCGGGTAGAGCACCTGGTGATGCTGTACACAAAATCTATCCATCAGCTTACATAAAAGTATTTGATTTGCGACAATGTCATAATCAAATGACTCAACAAGCGGCAACTGCCCAGGCAGCAGCTGCTGCACAAGCAGCCGCCGTTGCTGGACAAATTCCAGGCCCACATTCTGTTGGAGGTATTGCTCCTGCCATAAGTGAGTCTCATTAGTTAGCAAAAGTCAAAATATCACATTATTAATATATTTGAATTGTTTTAGGTTTGTCTGCTGCAACAGGCATTGGCGTCGATGATTTACGACGTTTGTGCATAATACGTCTGAGTTATGTTAAAGGATGGGGACCAGACTATCCGCGTCAATCAATTAAGGAAACTCCATGCTGGATTGAAGTGCACCTGCACAGAGCATTACAATTACTTGATGAGGTACTTCATACTATGCCTATTGATGGTCCAAGGGTAAATTGTGAATAATTTACTTGATAGGCGTTATTTTTATTCCTAAAGAAAAAAGAGAAAGAAAGAAAATTTATCTTTTGTATTTCATTA
Organism: Adinopsis sp. GC000173; assembly: GCA_030264715.1. Taxonomy (NCBI): domain Eukaryota; kingdom Metazoa; phylum Arthropoda; class Insecta; order Coleoptera; family Staphylinidae; genus Adinopsis; species Adinopsis sp. GC000173. Next base: position 6,609 of record JARJDW010000820.1, read on the forward strand.
CTTGTTAATATTACTGTTAGCAAGAGCTCGTGCTCATTAGCAAGCTGATTCACAAAATAATTCTTCCATGTAAATATTAGAATTATGAAGTATATTTTTTTAATTCACGCTAATGACAAGTTGATGACATATTTTTTTTAATCTAACTAACAATCATCTATAACGACTAGAGATTTAAGTATAAACATACAGCATGTTGTACAAATTAAAATATAACATTCTTAATCTATTAAGATTAGTCATGAATATTTAACAAATGTTTAAATAAAATTATATTAGCAATTAGTTTTATATTTGCCAGATCTCTTAATTTTAAAGTATTTTTATTTTCATTTGAATTTTTTAAGTTAATTGTTTAAAAATTTTAATTTTTTTATTATTTCGTGAATCAGTATTGTAAAAAATAATCGATGTTACTGCTTTATAAAATATATTTATTTTGTGCGTTTTCAATTAAATACAACCATTTTATGATAGATATTCTTTTATTATACATATATTATATATTTAAATTACAAAATGTTATGAGAAAACAAAGCCACTTATTTAAAATGCGTATTGGACTTTTATTGTAATCAATGCGCATAGCAGTTAAGTATTGAAATAGCAAAGTTTACAATTCAACAACTAAATATATACAGTCAAGACGCATTTTGCGAATAGCTGACTTCACATACTATTTATCGATCGTGCTCAAAGTGCTGAAATCCCTACAAAGCATACAAACAAATATTCAAAAATTTAATAATAAACTCGAAATTTAATTCATTTTATTGATTTTATTCTCAATTTTAATTGATAGAGCTTAAAATATGGTTTGAATCCTAGATGTTCATGTTTCAATTATTAATTTCACTATTTGTTAAAAGGTGGTTCTTAAATAAAATTTTGTGAAGCTCGACTTGTTACTAAATCCTGTTCGCCTAATACAAAGACTTCTAAAAGCCGCATCAGTTTCGACGCTTTTACGTTCCGTTCCAAGTTCGATATGCTTTGTTCTACGCATGTCTACGCATAACTCTGTAATGCAAGTACATATGATAATAATAATAATAATAATAAATTAAGGTGAAAGTGGTCTAAAGTATCATGAAATCATTTAAATGGAAAATCGAAGCATTTTGTAGATTATCTACAAAGAGCCTGTCGATTTTTAAGGAAAATGTTTACATGAATATATACATGTACATATATTTAATTAACTAAATAGCTTCGATTTTTAAACTACTTTTAACCATCTTTCATGCAATTTAAAAATTCCATGCTTCCAGCAATGATAAGATTTTTCGCAAAGTTGCTAATTTACGGCGTCACATGATTCCAAGCTTTACGACTTGCACGCTTTATAATTACATAAAAAGGTAAATATCAAATGGTGGTGCGATGATTAGAAAATACGGCCACTAAGGTAGTACATATCAATCAGTCATGTGCGAAACTGCACTTTATTATCTTCGATATTTAACAAATTGTAGCACAATGAAAAATTGCCTAAATTCGCTGTTTTGTTTCAATTTTTTGCAATGTCCATTCTTTTTAACGTTTTACACGTTATTTACTTTTTGTAAATCTATGTTTTTTTGCATTTTTTCGTTGTTTCTGAAATGAAAATGCAAAAAAGTAAAATCGCTTAGAAAACAGCAAACGATTATGAAAAAAGCAAAAACAATAAAAAAATAGGAGAAGAGCAAAAAACTCTAAGAATGCTGGCAATTTTTCATACCCACCCACATAGGCGCCCCAATATCGGCCCCTCCAAATTACGAATCCTAGATATTTGTCTTATTTGTCTATTTTATCTGGCACTGCGTAGAATAGTCACTTTTAAGTAAACCATAGAAGTCGGTTGTTCACAATAACTAGTATCGGATTAGTACATAAACTAAACAAGCCGTAGTTTAGGGTTTCACATTAGAAATGAAATAAATACATTTTAACTACCCTCTATTCTTATGACAGCTTCAGTAGGAAGCCAAATTGGGAGTAATTTCTTTCATTTTGGTCGTCTTCTCATAATTTTACTCTTCATCGATCATAAGGTGACACGGATTAAGATTAATGTTATTTAACGCTGCTTTCTTACCAACGAGGGTATTTCCAAAAGTAACCGGCCTACTTCAGAAATGTTGCTAGAAACAAATTATCACTATGATATTTAACTATTGCAATCTATTAGATGTCGTTCTGCAAAATCTCAGACACGTACATGCTATTGTTTATTTATTGGGAGCGATTTAAGAACACGTGTTCTTACTTTTCACAAGTGTACAAGTCCAGGATTGATACTGTGAAACTGAATGCGTTAGTGTTCGAAATGCCTCATCGCACCCCGAATTCGCCGAAATTGGCTTCAAAAAATTATTTTCTTTTCCCAAATCTCAAAAATGGCACACTGGACAACAATTGTCTGAAACGGGGAAGTTAAATCTGCGACAAGTGCATATTATTTTGCAGAATTGGATGAAAGCTAATTTTCTGAAAGTACTAACAGGTTTGCAAGTCACTGAACTAAATGTATTGATTTAAAAGAAACTCTTTATTTTGTGATTTTTCACTTTTTTAAGAATCTACGACATGTTTCGACTGTGCGTCATTGTCAAACTGCTATACAAAAACAGGCGAAACATGTCGCAGATTCTTAAAATAAAGTGAAAAATCACAAAATAAAGATTTTTTTTTAAATATAATCTTGTCTCAACATAAGCTCCACTACAATCCACTATGTTACATGTATTGATGAGTTACAAGGAGACTACGTTGAAAAATTAAAAATATAAAATGAAATAATGTTGTGTCTTCTTTGTTAAAAATCGTATTCTTTGGGAACCACCCTCGTATGTAAAAAGTGATTTATAAATGAATTATTTTGAATAAAATTTATTAAAAAGATATACCTTTTACAGAACGCTGATCGCCTAATACAATATTATTAAAAAACGATAATTCTTAGTCTAATACATATTATTTGTAAAAGCATTCGATAAGGCCTACTTGAAGAGAATAAATACTCACAATTTCTTGTCAAATGTTTTATTTCAAGAAAAATAATCTGGAACGCGTTCCAATAATTACTTAATTATGTGACAACACATCGTATAATATTATATTATATACAATATATCTAAATAAATATTCAAGGGTAATACTAAGTAACATGTATAGTGAAAGAAAAATTATATTTTTATGTAAAAAATGTTACAAAAAAAAGAGTGCGTCGTATATGAATATATCTACATTCTCAAACACAATACTGATCAGTGATAAATTATTAATCGAAATTAATGCTACAATCTTCAATCAAGATATAAGATATACTATAAAAATCAATGAACATAAGTTATTTTTGTTTTGCGTAAATGTAATTTTTTTAAAATTCTATGTATAATATATAAATTTATGTACATCCGGAAATAAAGTTAGATCACGAGTTTAAAAAAAGAAAATTAAAACTAGATATAGACTCACTGGAAGGATAAAATTATATCTCTATAGACATTTTTAGTCTTTGTGTGCAAGCGGAACAAATATAATCTTCATCTTCATTGATATCCTTAACGGATAATCCAACACACGCCATGTGAAACCATTGTTCACATCCGCCGTCGCATTGCACCCAATCGACTTCTTCACCGGTCGGCTGTAAGCACGTTGACACTGCACACATCGCATCTTCATCCATATCATCGTCATCGTCATCGTCATCGCTCAAACTCTGAGCTTCACGATTTCTACCCTTACGGTTTCGATTCGCCGGTTGGCGTTTCATATTTTTGTTCTTTTGTGGCCCTCTCACTTTCTTGTTGTTTTGGATCTCCTTCTTAACACCGTTTTTATTTGCACAGTATGCGGTGATTAAATCGTCATCGGAGCGACGTTTTCTACCACCAGCTTTTTTGTTGATTAGTGGTGATGTTGTTGTCGATTTTTGAACCATCTAGAAATCACAAATAGTATAATTAATTTCAAGTATAGAACTTTGTTTTAATTATGGACAATATTTAGCTATTGAATTTTGGCACAACATTCTTTTTATTTTAACAAAGCAGGAAAACCTGTGACCTATTCAACTGCTTGGTGTTCGCCGGAATTTGAAAAAACAGGTTTTATTTTCATAAAATAAAATAAATGAGATAGATAGTAGTAGCGTTGTGATAAATTAAAAATCATTTAGAGTCGCAAATTGTATTCAAAACGACAAAACGCAAATAATGGCAAGAAATAAACAAACCTAAACGTCGCATTAAAATGATATCATTGATAAGTACATTACATAATCTACATATAAGCTTGACATAATATTTTTATAGAACTTTTATGCAGAATCGAGCAGATTTTTTAATCTATATGGTTTCAGTCAAATTGCATACCAAATGGTATTTATAATACTATAGTCGGCAAAAAAGTATCTCTTGCGGCTCGGGTCATAAAAATGGGTAATAATTTCAAGTTTTTTTTCCAAAATACCATGCTTATTTTATGGCCCAAGCTGAAAAAGTCACTTTTCATACTCTAAACAGCCGAGGCCATAAACATGGGTTACTTCTTTTTAGGTCCAGGTTAAAAGGAAAGAATACATCTGAATATACCCGTTTATGCAAATTACCCAAAAAAGAGCCAAGTTTTTTGTGTTTCATTGCGTACCAAATAAAAAATCGTTTGGTATGTTCTTTCTAATTGGATTTTGATGACAAAAATCTTCTTTCTACTCTTTTCATTTAGTATTTTTACATTAATAGTATCTTTTATGAGAAATAAGTGACTCAAAATAAAGATTATTATCACAAAAAGGTCGGTCCGCAATATAACGCTCGTATTAAAACTTTATGACATTTCCAGAGCAATTCGACTCTATATTTGGCCTTCTGATCTCTGCTATATAATTTTTTTAAATTATTTTATTAGCTTACGATGTTCGTCATGTCTAAATGCGTTAGCTAAATATAGTTTAAAATAATAATTTAATTCTATTTTATATATACCTCTATTAAATCATAAGATTAATACTTGTGCAAGTTTATATTGCGATATTGTTTAATATTTAGTAAGACTGCTTTGTTTCGCTGTAATTAATAGTTCGCAAAACTGCTTGTTATGTTGTGGTGTATCGCTGAAACATGGCGGAACTACTAAACCGACTAAACCTATATAAATGTGAAAATATATAACAAAACAAAGCAGTTTTTACTAAATAGATTTTGAATATAATAGCAAGAAACTTACATCAAAATCAATAAGTGTTGGATGTTTATCCATATCTCGTGATAAAAAGCTTAGTTGCCATAATTGAAGGCTTTCATCAAGAGAAACTTCAAGTAAATCACCTTCCATCATCAGTTCTTCAATATGTTCCTTTGCTTGCGAAACAATCGATACGCTACAATCGTTGTCCTCGATTTTACCAATACTCATGGAATAGGCATGCTCCTCTTTACAATCCTCCTCTTCCGAAGACATGCTTTGTATACAATCGTCATCAATAATGCCATTTGCATCTGTCAATTTCTTGATCAAATCAGGACTATTACCACCCTTCTTCATCTCTGCATTGATTATTTTATCCTTTAGGTTAGAGGCATCTGAATTATATTTGCTAGTTAATGTATTGATTTTGGAAACAGCTGTTGATAGTTCGGCACTTTGCAACAATTGTCTGGCACGATCTTGCCAATTCATCGCTCGTTCAGTCAAACATTGTAAGGCCTCACCTTCAGGCAATCGACTATGAAGTTTCTGTAGCGACATCAAGAGCGATAAAATTGTTTCAAGACGTGGACGTCTCGTCCTATAACAATTTGTACATAAATATTTGCAGTCTTTGAATCCCATGTGAAAAACAACTGATTTTAAATTTCTTCTTAAACGATTTGTACTAATTTTTGGTAATTGCACACAGTTTGAATGAAACCAATCTTTACATAATTCGCATTGCATCATAACACCGTAGGCACCTTTTTGGCAGATGCAAAATGTCGAATCGCTGCTCGGTTTTAATACTTTCGCCATATTTGCAATACGCAATGTTTTGATTAATCGCATCTCTTTGTCCTCGGCATCTTTGAATGCGGCTACAACAGCAGCCGGATCCATATTCTCCGCCAATCGTATACAATCTTCATTATTTCGCTTTCTGCCTTTCACTGGTGTCGATTGCGTGCGTGGTGAGAGCGCTTCCATTAAGTTACAAATTGAATTTTTACGTAGGAATGTCTTCGATGTCTTATCCTTCCATGCATTCGCCGAAGCGATGTACGATTTCAATCGTTCAACTTCTTCTAAATGGAATAAGAAATGTCGGCTCTTTTTAATCAACTCCTCGATTGCTGTTAAATATGGATAAAATTCAAGCGAATTTATTTCAATCAGCTGTTTGAACCAATCATTAACATTGTTAACACTATCAACGAGTAAATTTTCTGTTGGTAAGTAGACATCAATATTTCCAGCTAATTTAATAAGATTTTCAGCTTCGGCTATGATATCAGCGCCTTTCTTGCTGAATAAAGCTTTCGCTTGCTCCTCCCAATCTTCCGCCTCCGTTATCACACTCTGGACCTCTTCCAATATTTTCTCGATAAGCGGATCGCCAGGAAGACTGTAACCTCGACGCAATAATTCTTTAAGTGTATCTATGTCAGCAATGTCCGATGATGGCTGTCGCGCGTCATGCACATCTTTAATCCACTTCAATTGATTGCATCGATCTTTTAGATTTCGAAGAGATGGCAATTCAATACATAAAGTATTACTCGTTTCAATTAAATCTTCTAGTTCCTTCAAAGGACAATCATTTAAACTAACATCTAATAATCTCTTGCTCTCATCCTCAAAACAATTCGTTTTCTCAAGCAATTCCTTGATGATCTTTTCCTCCTCCAAGATACACGCTAAACTATCAATCTCCTCACAAAACAAACGTAATTCTTCTAAAGTCAATTTATTCTTCGCATCGTATGAATGCCGTGTCCGAATCTTATTCAAATCTAGCTGCCGAATGACGCTCGCACACTTCTCAGCATCTTCAATAGCATTTGAAAGCGTCTGCAACAAATCGGATTTGGGAAAGTTTTTACCATCGGCCTCCGATAATAAACTTTTCAGCTCGTTCATATCGACACTTTTCGGCTTTTTTCTGTCTAGAATATCCTTCACTTTATCCGCCCAGCGATCGAATGACTCCGCTTTATCCTTCAAATTCCTTAGCAGCGGAAGTAATTCATCAAGTGTGTAACGATAGCGCAATGTATGATTACTGGGTGGGCATTGACAAAGTGATGTGTAATGTCTGAGGCACACTAGCATTTCAGTTGAACAGGCGCATGTTAAGGCGGACATAAAGCACGTTGTTTTACATACTTCACATTGTCGTTCATCATCAGGTAGCAATTCAAATGCTTCACGTTCGGCGCTAGTAACACCCTACAAAAATAATAAACCATTTATTTATAGGTACAAAGTAAAATAATAGTAATCTTACCCAATCTAGTAACGCTTTTCTAAGTTTCTTTTCAGTTTCGACCATGCGTAACATGTCGGTGTATGTAGCTGCAGCAACAGTAATATCCAATTTATCAGAATTGGTGGCCATTTTACAAACAAGTTCATCGTGTGAAAAGACACAAAATCGACGCAACTGCGAGTAATGTAGCACGCATTCGCGACCCATCGCCACCCAATCAGCCGGCGCAAAATTCACCGCTTCGGCGAAATTGTAGCCCTGATTGAAGCCAGCATGGTACGCACGTGGAAATGTGATGACAAATTCGCCAGCATGCTGATCGGTGCGATAAACTGGCACACCAGCATTCATTAAAATATTCGGATTCATTATCGTGACTAGCTGGTGTAGTAGATCAGGCTGTGTTTGGAATAGTTCGGGTGCTGCCTCCTTCATTTTCTCCTCGAACAGCACAGCGTTCTTGCCCGGCACGCCATACCACGTCTTTGGCTCGCCCCAATGAAGATAGTTAATGGAGTAGCTCCAATGATCCTCATTATGCCAACAAAATGTCGCAAAACACATACCGACGTACATCCATGGTACTTTCATTCCGGAAATGTCTGCGTTTATGTAACCGAGCACAGATCCTTCCAGCACCGGCAGATTGTTCAAATTCCATCCGGAATATGCGTATTCTTGATCACCAGGAAGCAAGTTGATGGAATTCTTAGTAGGGAATCCGGAACCGTGATCCATTGTGTGTAAATCGGCGCCGTACTCGACAGTGACATCTTCATCGATCGAAGAAACAATGCGCCAAAACTCTTTTTCAACCATAGTTGTAGGAACAAGCTATAAATAGATACAGGAAAATTAATATTACGCTAAAATGGCGGCATATAAATGAATATTAAGCTAAAGTTGTTTACATAATCACTCTTTAAACTACATGAATTTATTTCCCGAGCGATTTCGGGCTACCATCTTCAGAGGAGTGTTAGTCTAATAAAACATCACCTTGTTTATGTATCACTAACCTAAAGTTGCCAGACGTACACATAGTGGCCAGATTGATAAAATATAAATACAGGGTAAAATTCATGGTTCATGAACCATTAGGACGTCGGAATAAAAATCATCCAGCGAAAGAAAGTATTATTTTACGACAATCTGTCGATCAGTAGCTTCTAACAGTAATTAAAAAGATAGAAAGACAATATTTTGATAGTAAAATTAACATTATGTAATTTAAATATGGTAACATGGTCGATGTGAGACTTTTAGGAACATACATATATCGAATGTGGGTCTATCCCACCTAAGGTTAAAAGTCTGGTCACCTTACCTACATCGAATTACTTCATCCCCCATTGAAAATTATCAGACATTCGATAGTGTTTAACGACAGTTGGATAACAACTTAACACAATTTATGTGTTCTATGTCAGTGTTGCTAGGTGTATACTAGGCTCAAGTGTCCCCAATTGATCATTACACTTAAATAGATAATTATAGCTTTTATCGTCATTTGATTAAGTCACTGGTGCAGATAGAAGGTGTCCCATATTTTAGTCTGACTTTTACTTTTATACTAATCAAAACAACTAATTGATTTAATGTTATTCAAAAATAACTGTAAAGAGGTTTGACTTCAGCTTGTACGTAAAGGAAAGATAATTTATCAATAATTTACGCTTTTCCAATTTCCAAATTATTCGAAAATATCCAAGTTGGCAATTGTAAATTAATCTTGTGTTTGTTTCCATAAGAATTTAAGATGTTTTTGAAAGGTCTATTTATCATCACTTACCGAAACCGGTCAGAACATAAATACATACAATATAAGGAGTAATTAAGTAAGTAAGAATTGGAAGAATTTGCAGAACATGTCAATACAAAAAATTATAAATCGGAATTTCAAAACACGTTAAATTCAACAAATACAACATTGATATGAAAACAAACGGTGAATTATCTATGTCATAATTGTTGATTTGGAATAACAATATGTAAATCTTTTGTATTTTTAAAAAATATAAAATCTACTCTTCTATGATCTTCCCTACCAAGAATATAAAGACACTTAATTGGTTTACCGATTTATCGTTTGAAATTGTTCAAAACATATAAGCAAGCGAGTTTTGATGTTTCGGCTACACCATCATCATTTCGGTATAAATCCATATTATCATAATATCAAGTGCTTTTATATTCTTTGTCTTACATTTATGAATTACAAAGGTGAAACGACTAAAATTTTGAATTTTCTAAATGTTTTGTTTAGTGACACTTGTAAACATAGCAACATTGATTTTTCATTTTATATTAGTCCTCTGAAAATAATAGCCTGAACCAACTGAAACCGGTTACGATTTCAAAATAATAATAAATAAAATGTATTATTGAAACGTATAACTTAACTTACATTAAAATTGTGACAGGATAATAGGAGAATGACTGGAAGTTTAGGAAATTAGTATACTAATCTGAGATATGCAACTTACATGAACTGGCATATTGAAATACTCGGATTTGAACGTGTCGGCCATTTCTCCAAACTGTTGAAGGTTGTACTCACGTTGAGCCTGTTCAAATCCAAAGGCCTCTGTCGGTTTTGACACCTCAGCGGCTACGCATTTTGGACAACACCAATCGCCTTTAGGAATCTCAGCCAGCGGAGGCATCAGACAAAATGTATGATAGCTATCATCGCAACCATCGCATAATAGCATTTGTTCTTCGGAGTCACCACGTCGACAATTATGACAAATGTACTTCGCGAGTGGATCAAGTCCATCCCCTTTATTACCTTTCTTTTCATCGGATCTGCGTTTCTCGTTATAACCAGCCATTTTCGGTCCAGCGCCGTAAAATTGCAGCCGCTTTAACTCTTTATTGTCATTGTCATTTTCGGCTTTGTCGTCGGCGGGGATGTCCTCTTCTTTAATCTCAGTTTTAACAACGCCGTTCATACGCCCGGTTTGCCCTTTGCTACGCCGGGTGTATCCGTTCTTGCGATGCAAGCCGTTCATCATCTTCGATTTTGGTTTATAGTCTTTGTCATCTTCGTCCTTAATGTCAAGTGGCGACGAGCAACCAGCCTGTAAAAATAAAATTCACATCGTATAGTACTTGTAATCAATCGTATAACTCTGTAGGAAAAAAGTAACCCCTTGCATAGAAATACTTGCCATTTGGCCCCTTCTAATCAATTTTTTTAAGGTAAAGTTACCAGGTGATTTAGACTTAATTGTAAGATATATCCTGAACAATATACCACATTTTTAAACTTGGAACACACCAAAATTATCCAGCTTAGTGTTTATTGTTCATTCTAATGATCCGAATCATTTTTATTAATAAGCGAATAAGTTATAAATAAATTAAATATGCGAATAGTGATTCTATTTGGTACACCATTATCATAAAATTAAACTGACAGCTTAGCATATATTATTTCTTCCAATGATCCGAATCTTTTTCATTAATAAGCGAATAAGTCATAAATAAATTAACTATGCGAAAAGTGATTCTATTTTGGTACACCATTATCATAAAATAAAACAGGCATTGTAATTATTTTACATGACATTCAATTTGATTGTAATAAATAAATGTTCACAGTAGTTATGAGTATAGTTTCAACTTGGCCTTATCAATTTGTTGTTCATGTTTAAATGGGCAATAATTACAAAAAGAATAAAAATGAAATATGAATGAAGCTCCATTGCAGAAAATAAAATTTTAAAACAGTACAATTAAAGATAATTTGATTATTTTGAATATACACCTATCCCCCGATTTATACGGTACTTCTTTTACACGTTTTCACTTTTACACGGTTTTAAAAATTATTCCACCTTACTAAAAAAACGTCCGTTGAGAATAATTCTTAATTATTGTAACCGATAACAAACTTTATTTATATAGTTAATCAGATTATACATGCTGCAACTGATATCTACGTCATAAATTTTGAAATGTTTATTTGAAATGAATTTGAAGATATAGCAGAATGCCATATTCTTACCATTTCTCGAAAATATGCGATTTATGCATTTTATAAATATTGTTATTTATAAACAATTTCTAGATTTTTATTCAACGTCTTAAATTCTATGAAACTAGTTTTCTTCAGCAAGCGTAAAAGTGAAAT
>JARJDW010000822.1:0-18762 GCA_030264715.1 Adinopsis sp. GC000173
ATCCAAAAACAAGATTACAAACTCATTATACTTTGTTTTGTTACTTTTTTCTGTTTTGTAGACTTGTATGTCTTATAAATTTTAAATATTTGTTTTATTATTAACTTTTTATATAGTGTTATGTTTTTTGCGCGTATGTAGGTGTACTTACATACATTGGTTATTGCAAGTGAGTGAGTTTCTTACAAAAAATTCTACTGTCAATAAATTTTATTGCCAAAAAAGAAACAAATATATTTCTAGATTTCATGAAGACATTTAAAATGGTGGTTATTAATGTAACAACTATTACTATTTTTTAGAATTTTACTTTTTATTTTTGTAGATATAGCTGTGTTAATGTAAATTTTTGCTAAGCTTTATTGCTAAATTAAAAGATCTAAATATATTTCAGTAATATGTAAAAATCTCATCCAAAAACAAGATTACAAACTCATTATACTTTGTTTTGTTACTTTTTTCTGTTTTGCAGACTTGTAATTTTTATAAATTTTAAATATTTGTTTTATTATTAACTTTTTATATAGTTTTATGTTTTTTGTCCGTTTGTAGGTGTACTTACATACATTGGTTACTGCAAGAGTGAGCTTCTAACAAATATTTAACTTTCAATAAATTTCATTGCCAAAAATAAACAAATGTGTTTATAGATTTTATGAAATTTAAAGTGTAAAAACTATTAGTATTTTTTAGAATTTTATTTATTATTTCTGTAGATTAAAAAAAGATTAAAAGATCTAAATATATTTTAGTAATATGTAAAAATTTCATCCAAAAACAAGATTACAAACTCTATGTACTTTGTTTTGTTATTTTTTCTATTCTTCAGATTTGCATTTTTAATAAATTTTAAGTATTTGTTTCTGGTGCAGTTTATACAAAACAAATCTACCCTTAATTAATGTTTTTCCTGACGATGGGCACAAAAATTACAAAATTTGTTGGAAAAATCGATAATTTATAACAATTACAGTTTCTTCTGTTCAATAATTAATTATTTTAACTTAATTCAATGATTTTTGTTGTTAAAAATTTAAAAATAATACCTAAATATGTTTAAATCGCAAAAAAGTCGTGCGTATTGATATAATATTAAACTAATTTAATTAATTTCTTTTATATTTTATTAAATTTGAATAGTTTTTATTCCTAGAAACAAAATGTTTGTATATTTCATAAATGTGGTGGGATATTAACATATTAACAAGCCAATTTTAATTATTTAAATTTTTACGTTAAAATTATTTAACGAGATAAGTTTTAGCAGCATGTAATTTCTATTTGCTAAAGTTTGAATTACTTCGTAATGCAAAGTAGTAATATTAACTTCTAAAAATTATGTTTAGATGAGTATTTAAATAATTTATGACTTTTCTGAAGTAAACATTCAAAACTGCATAGTAATGCAAATTTTCCAACAGAGAGAAAACGACGGCGACGCCGAAGCTCGAGTGTTTGATATTGAAAATCAGGTAGCAAATTAATAGATAGAACACGTGGCATAAAACTAATTTTAAAATGCAAAAAATCGAATATATACGTTTTCTATTATATTGAATTTATCATCGTTGAATGTAATTAAATATTTTAATTAATTTTAGCCTCAAATATTTGATCTTAAAAAAGTTTTTAATACAAAAGTTTGTGCAGCAGCAAAATCATCTTTCGGAGGATATGGAATTATCATTCAAAACTTAAGGAAGATTGGCACATTTACGAGATCTAATGATCCGGCTATTAATAATTTTGATTAAATTCGTTATATTGGCCAGGACATTGCTTGACGCGCTATGCCGCCCGGTCTGCCTGACAAATAGCTGATAGATATATATCGCTTTTTCAGCGAGCGCGCTCAACTTTAATTCGAGTACTCGCGCCGAGAAAAGGCGACGTTTGCTACGCGTATTTTATTTATCATATCCGGTGATAGAAATGTGCAATGCAGTTGTATTCAACTAGGCGAGAAAGAAATGTTGATCTAACTAATCAACCTGTATTTCTTTATTCAAAATTAAGTTAAATTTGAAAACAATGAGTAAGACAGGTACTATTCAACTAGGAAAGAAAAAATAACCGGTATTTTCTTATTCAACTATTTTCTTCAAAATTTATTTATCCCTTCCGATGATAGAAAAATGCCATGCTAGTTGGGAGCGCACGAAAAATGAATAAGACAGGTGTTGCTCCAATAGGAGAGAAAAAAATTGTCGCGCAATCTATTCAACCGGTATTTTCTTATTCAACTATTTTCGTCAAAATTAATATTTAATAATTGTGCTAGTTTACTTGGGCGAAAAATGACTAAAACAGGTGCTATTCAAGTTAGCCCAGAAAAAATTGTGGAGCAATCAAATCAACCGGTATTTCCTCAGCGATGACAAAAAACCAGTTTACAAGTCGATTTTTCTTTATATACACACAGAGAACACTTCACTTGTCACGCTTCTTAGTTCATTTGCCATTTTTAACACTCGGCGATGAGTCGACAAATATTTTATTATATATTTTAGAATAAACAACAATAATATAAGAATTCCCTTCTTGACGATATAAAATCAATTATCTGTAAAGCGCACAAATTTTTTTGCAAGCGCGCGCGAGCGAAAGCGAACGAGCGGCAATCATTTATCTGTGTAAATGTGTAAATACTTTTTAGTAAATTACACATTTTATAAATTACAATAATAACTCTTAATATAATGGATGTAATAAAACTAAAATCATCCTTAACAGATTTCGCAATGACTTCGCATCAATTTTAAGTAAAAAAACGCTTAGATCGTTCGATAAGATTTGGAAAATCGTTTTATTTTTCTTGTCACAGCATTTTGTCATTATCCTACACAAAAACCAATTGTTTTATTTAAGGCACGAAAAGCGCCGGCGAGCGGGACAAAAAATTTTCTTCAATTACATTTAGATTTGCAAAAAATACATAGATATATATTTTTTGTGTGGTATGTGTGTGCGTCGTTTTTTTTTCATTTATTTTCAGCGCGCTTAAATTTATGTTGAATTTCAAAATTCACCGCACGTATTCTATAAATGTTCGTTGGTTGGGAAATAAACTAATTACCAATGAGTATAAAAAATTGGTGGTGGCGACCTTAATGAAAATGCCGTTTTTCTCGCATATATACATATACATGTAGTATATGAAAATTCAAGATTTTAAAATTAATTAAGTCTTGATGTTGATTAGCTGATATATACACGGAGAGCCGGCGCGCGTTTTTATGCAAATTCGCAGAATGCATTATATTTTATACCTATATATATAAAAAAACCACGATGGAGCAGGAAAAATGTTGAGTTGTGTCGAGTTAATTAATATAAAGTTTTTGGTTTAATGATAAAATAAAAGTACACGTATAAGATTTTGTATAATATTAAGAATGTTGGCGTTCGTTGGTATTATTTGCATACGAGATTAAAAAGACGTTTCAAGTTTTCATAAAGTTCCCAGGTGAATTTCCAGCAGCAGCAGCAGCAGCAGCACAAAACGTAGTGTGCGCTTTGATCATTTAATTTTTATATATACAATAAAAGTGCGCTTGCAGTGATACAGAAAAAAAAGTTTAAATTTTTATATATATGTAGAAAAATAAAATAAAAAATAATATTTTACGATTAGTATCTACTTACCTTTATACGAAAAAAGTTAATTACAAAAATTGTTCTGTATTTTTCTTCTTCTTTCTGTAGTGTTGGATGTTGTTGTTGTTGTTGTTGTTGTGTTTTGTATAAAGCACGTTTTACTCGGAACGAACGAAACTCTCTCACTGGTAGCACGACGTCATGCTTAGATCTGCGAGCGAGCGAGTATATGATGCACTGTGCTGTGCGTCCGTAACGGTTGCAAAAGCGTCGCTAACTGAAACGGCGCCTCTAACTAGCATCGATTTTAAACAACGTACGAACCACCAACTTTACTGCCGCCTGGTGCTCCTGAACCTGCGCTACCAAATGCACGCTGTTGCGCTTTACTTTTATGAAGTTTGAAATTACTTTTAATACTCGGTTTGGTTTTAGAAAATATACGCAAAATAAAAATTGAATTATTAATATTATAAAACGTATTGATTTTCCTATACATTCATCCTTTAATGTATAAAACATTCCACTTTTCAATTCATATACCGTAAAAAAGCACGACGCTTATATGCATAAGTATATAGTATATTTTCTCCTTCAAATATTATTTGTAAAAATATTTTAATTGGATAAAATGCTATTGTTTTGTTATTAGATCAATTCTTAGTTAAAAATTAATTGTTTTGGTTAGATTAAAAAATAAATAAGATGTATTATTTATTAAGTAGTAATAATTTATTAGTTTCATTTAAATATTAGGTAAGATTAATAATTTGTATGAAAAATAAATTGTTTTAGTTAAATTAAAAAAAAACAAATAATTATTCCAACATATAATATTATTTAGTAGGTATTAATAACTTTCGTCAAAACAATTAAATATTTATATTTAGTACTTTTGATTGACAAAGTGATTTAGTTTTATTTATATTTACAGAAGAAAAAGTGTTAATACCCTTATTTTATGGACTATAAAACGCACTTTTACTGCTAAAAGAATAGCTTACAAAAAGCATCCGAAATTAATACAAAAATGTCTATGGTGTGATTTAAAATTCCAGTCACATTTAAAAAATGGGCATAGGTAAGTCTATTCGTTTTTTTAAGAATGTGAAACTAAGGTGTTCTTTAATATAGATTTGCAGAGTAATCATAAAACTGCTAGAAATATTGTTTTTTTAATTACCTAGAATTTTCTTTGCATTGTTTTGTGCGCATTTATCTTATTTTTTATTTCTTTTTATAATGATTCTATGTCAATTTGTTTAAAGTATTGATATTTTAAAAGATTTTAAACTATTGAAACTGAAAATGATCTTATTTTGTATAACACACATTTCTGTTTTTAAAAATTATTATAAAACGCATTAAATTTGTTAATCGACGTATTACTTTTATTAATATCAAGTACCTACAAAGTATGTTGCCAGGCGCCTTCACCACAACAATTATTATAATTTATTTTCAACAAAAAAATGAATATTTAGTTAATTGACAAACAAAACGCGATCAAGATGTCATCAATGTAGACGAAACAAAAGTCTAGACCTCGCAGAACTGTGTTGATAAGACGTTAAAATGATTGTGAGGCATTGCACAATCCGAATTGCACGTTATAAAGCAAAATGTAAGAAATATAAGAAGTTTCATGAAAAAATTGCCAAAAATTGTCAAGTTACATGTTTACCACTCGATGGCTCGCTTCCTTGAAGAGATACGCACAAATTCAAAGAGAGCAAAAAGATGCGCACTTTAATGCTCTTTTAGCTTGTTAATAAATATGAGCGGCGTATCTCTTCAACTAAGTGAGTTATGAAGAAAAATGTAAGAAATTTCATAAAAAAATGGCTAAGTCACATGTTGACCACTGATAACTCGCCTTATTGAAGACGCGTACACGCATAAATTCAGTTTAATTAATGACATTAATTCTGCTTTTGAATTTATGCAAATATGTTTGTTTATTAAAATAAATTTTATTATGATAGTAGAAATCGACAAATGTTGGATATATTTAATAAAAGCTTGATCAATAATAGTATAAATATAATATTAATTACTTATTTGGGATTTTTTGTTTAAATCAAATCTCCTTTATCTTTTCGATGAGTCTACATTTCATATTTCTTTTGTAAATAAACAAAATAATTCATAAATAAATAATATGGATTTTATTAATAAGTAATTTATAAACAAAAAAGTCTCATTTTTAGATTTGCACTGCTATTTTATTTAAATTTAAACAAGTTTATCATTGCTATTTTAGTGCACTTAAATAAATACACACACATATTTTATTAAATGGAAATTTTATTTATTTTGTAGATGAAAGGTGGCAAATTAATAAATTGTGTGAAAAATAAAACGCGGATTGATTGAATAATTTATTAAAGTGTAAGAAATTAGCATTTTAATGCTCAAGTTTCGTGTCATTAATTAATCTGACTAAGGATCTTATTTAGCTAGAAAATTTAAGTAGGTTTCTCGGTAAAGTTAGATAAATAGAGGCCGCCGGATTACTTTAAAGTGTAAATTTGTACAGCAGCAGCTACGGGAGGATAGACATCTGACATCTTAAAGAACGGGCAGAAATGTTCCTCCTCTACACTAATTCACTTCTGTCTAAACGATACCAACTTTTCAAACTCACTCCGTACAATTTTAATATTGCAACTTTTACTTTGAAATTCATACAAAATTTACATTTTTAACTTTTAGCGCTGAAATTCGCTCGCAAACTACATTTTGTAAAAAAAGAGGAGAGGAGAGGAATAAACGATCTTGTGCTGCAACTTTGTACAAAAGTAGGTAGGTAGGCATATAAATAAAAGTAATTTTAATTCAAAATATTGATTAATATTAAATAAATTTTAAATATATTAAATTGTATTGCCGAATGGGGCTCTCTGGAGATGTAAACCCCTAAAGTTAATCAACTCGTCGGTATAATTTTATTATTAATGCACATTTCTAATTTAGTTTCAATTGAAACTTGTAGCAAAGATTGTGAGGTATCAATAATTTTCGTAACAAAATGGAATTCAATAACATACTAATCCAATAAAAATAGTCTATTGATAGGAAATATTAAAAATTATTTCGATGCAATTTTATGACTTCATTTCTAATGGGTAAAAATAATCTAAATAAGCCACCTTTACCTGCAAATTTATGATTATTTTTTCAATTTCTACCTATTGCATTATCAAAGGATTTTTAGAGACTTAAATCCCTAAGATTAAACAACTCAACCATTTATTAATACAATAAAAATTAAATTAATGCAGTAAACTTGCTCATAGTCAATAAATACACTAAAAATTAGATTGCAATTTGAGTGACTAAAAATAATCTATATAAGCTTTACCTTCATCTGCAAATTCATGATTAATTTTTTAATGTGTACCTATTGTATTATCAAAGGACTTTTTGGAGAGATAAACCCCTAAAGCTAATCAATTATTCGACATAATTTTATTATATACCAATGCACATTGTAAATTTATTTTGAATTCAAACTTGTACTGCATCAGAAATTTTATTAAAGCGGAATGCCACTTATTAGGTTTTTCCCTACAATTATCACCCCTCTACAAATTAGAATGCAAATAGTAAATGTTTGTGATTCACTAATGCAAAGATTGTATTGGGGTTAAAAATTATTAGTGCAATTAAATAGGTAGATTATATTACTTACGATAAAATGCAAAAATGCGATGCAATTATATATAATTGAAATGAATTACATCAATTTTTCCAAACACATTTTTATCTACAAATCATCGTTATTTAAAAAAGAATACTAAATTATATTGTCAAAAAATTAAGTAATTTACATTAGTTAGCAAACAAGATTTTGCACATTTTTAAACAAACAGGCAAGTATAAATTTAGGATTCGTTGATTAAAAAATAATAACATGATTAAATAGGTGCACCATAACTGACAAGTAGGAGAAAATGTAAAAATGATAGGGTAATTTGATGACATAACAACTTTATTTCTTTAAGCGAGTAATAATGATCTTAATAATATACTGTTATCTGCAAAATGAATAAAGTTTTTTACCTTGTATTGTTTGGATGACTGTTTCGATATACGAAGCTTTTAAATTAATTAGCTAATCAGCAAATTTATATCATTAATACAATAATTTTTATTTAAAATGAAAAGTTTTCATAAAAATGATCTACGGTTTTAATTAGAATGTAAATAATAAATGTTTGTAGAAACTGTTTGAACTTGGAAGTCAACACAATTAAATCCTTTAACATCAGAATGAAAGTGTGATAAACTATAAAAATCATAAGGTAATTAGATAACATAACAATTGTACTACGATTTAAGTGTTGCTTGAAATGGTCAGCGCTTTCAATTATTATAAAAGGCAAGTAACAAATATTTGTGTTTGATTAATAGTCTCGTTACAGAACGCAACGCAATTTAGATACATACTCTTGCATAATTTACATGATGATTGTCAATTGAACACTTTTTTCTTTGAGCTATTAGAAAAATGTAAAAATAGATACTATTTCTGTAAATAAGCGATTAAAGTTTTAAATATAGGTGGGTATATAAATTTATAATCGATGTTCTTTCTGGAAATACATTCGTCAATATATTTTTATTATTAATCCTAATATCTAATTTATAGTCTTTTAAAGTATAGTTAAACATATCAATAATTTTAATTAAATAGTCTCATCATAAAAACAATAAAAATTAGATACTCTTACAACTTTAAAAGTAGGATATAATGTAAACATGATGACACTTTTCTTCATTACTCATCAATATATTTTTATTATTAATACACATTTCTAATTTATAGTTGTTTTGAAGTAATTATGTATCAATAATTTTAATACGACAAGCAATGTATTGATGCTTTCAATTAGAATATACAAATAATAAATATTTGTGTATCGTTAATAATGTAAAAATATAGCTAATTAGTAAAACCAAGAGCGGCATGTGTTGTGTTGTGTTGTGTGCAATAAATTTAGTTTTAGAAGTTAGTTACCTTTTGATTGTACTCTACCGCAATTCCAATTTGATATGCTACTGATATAACAAGCGCATACAAATAATAAGGAATCCCTCAAAGGAATTCGTAATTTAGTTCTCGTAAAATTACTACTCTTGAAATAATATTACTTTTATCCACGGCAACAAATAAATCAGATACACAATGACATTCGAGCGCGCGCGCGGAGGCTTTTTATATACGTTATATGCTTGCACTGAGATTTTTTATGCATTGCTTGTGAGCTGGAAACTGTGTTTTTATTTACACGAAAATTGCGATCTAATAAAATTCTGAAATATTAAGCGAGCCCACGGGCATATCAATACTGCGACATTTCTAATAACCTAATATATCATCATCTTACCCTGCGTAAATCTCAATTCTTTCGCATTATATTGTTTTTGGATCGGAAAATAAATTTCCTTAAATTTATCGTACACGTGTGCATAATGTTAAAATTCTCTCTCGCTCTGCCCTCCTCCACCACTGCCACACCACGCTGCCATCTCTTATAAGAAGAAAATTCCTGCAGGCAGCAGGAATGTCAGCCGCATTCTATACAGCTCTGTTATGACCTCATGGATAGTATTTTACTCACACGGAAAATGCACGAAAAGAAAAAAAAAACGAAGAGACGAGAAGAGAGAAAGGGAACGTTGAAGCATTTCTAAGTAACCGTCTACTAAATTGCACTTTCTGCGAATGCATTTTTTAAAAGTTTATTTACACCACCCAACCAGACCAAGAGAGAAAATAAAACTTTTTAAATACGCCGCCACCGCCGCCGCCGCGTTGCTCCCCCACCGCGAAAATAAACACAGCGCAAATATTTACGGCAAAATTGATTCTTGTTTTAAACTTTTAGCAAGTATTTTTATTTAATTTTTTCCTTCAATTAACGCTTAATTTATAACTTTAAAGAGTTGCATAGCTAACTCTTTGCGCGTACAAAGCGCTCAAGATTAATTTATTATTTACAATCTTAGGCGAAAATTTTCTAAATGTAAAGTCATTTTAATTCATAATTGATTGTCGGCAATAAGTAGCACACATAATTTTGCACGAACAAAAAAAGAATCTTTTTGCAAAAGATTGTAATTTCTTTATATATAATTAAAATATAATATAAAGCTTCATTTCTGTTTATGACAAGAAAAATGAACAACATCGCAAAGTGAGTTAAAATAATAAATAATATGTATTACTTAATCAAACAAATATAAAACGAAAACGAGTTTGCAAATAAAAAACTGATTAAAAATTTGATGCAAAGCGTTAGATTTTTATTAATCGATTCATCTTGTTGTAGCATTGCAACTCAACATTTAAAAATATGATTGCCATAAAATTTATTTATAATCTTAAATGGCTAAAATTATTATACCAACCACCAACGGCAATTTAATTATGTTTTACTCCTTAAATATCTAATAAATTGAGGCAAAGCTTGCGTTTTTATTAATTTCTATTGGATATTTTAATAATCAATTCATTTTGTTGTTAAATTGTAACTCAACATTAATGGCCACGTAAAAATAAATTTATTTATAAGTCTAAATGACTAAAACCATTAAATTTAATATTAACGAAAATGGCAATGTAATTATGTTTAGTTCTTCAAATATCTAACAATTTGACATAAGGCTTAGGTTTTTATATTTTCTATTAGATATTTAATCCATTAATTTTGTTAAAATTTACCATTTTTATTTGGTTGATAATTTTTTTATGCAAAGCTTGGATATTTTGATAATCGATTAAGCCTTTTGGTAAATTACAGCTCAACAACATTCACCGACTGATAATTGCCGTACGTACAGAAATAAACTTATTTATAAGGCTTTCAGTAAAGGACTATAATCATTGCATTAACTATTCAACGCAAAAAGCGGTACCTACTATCCGAAGCTAGATAACGATTATCTAACAATTAAGACAAGATCGACGTGGTGGAGAAAATTAATAAATTGGAAAACAAAATTAGATAAATAGCGTAGGTAATAATATACGGTGTTGTATAAATTGTTGCATAGGAAAAGAAAACCTTTTTTTCTACAGCGTCAGAATTTTGGGAATAAAAATCTGCCAAAAATATTATGTTTGTAACGTTTTTAAAAAAATTTTTTAGATAAACAGATAAGATAATCAGGCCAAACATTATTTGAAAATTTGGGACTAAGCGTACAAAAAACCCTACGATTTTCTATTCTCTATAAGACAATTTGTATAGCAAAAATTAGACAATTCAGTAATTCAGTGATTATTTATAAAATTGGTGGAGCAAACTTACCTAAACTCCTTCACACATTCTTTATTCCATAAATAATTCATGATTTTAGAAGAGATCTTTAATTTGCAAATCGGAGTACCACGTTTACTGTTCTTCAAATAATTCATGTTTTTCAGAATAGATCTCTGGTGTAGTCATCGGCATCTCATTTTCTTATTTCCTTGATAATTTAGAAAAGATCACCAGTTCTCCAAATTATCCATGTTTTTTAGAATAGATCTCTATTGTGGAACTTAATGCCTCATTTATTTATTTTCCTAAAAAAATAGTGTCTTTAACAACTAATAACCAAGACCCAATCATCTTCGACATATTACTCGTCATTATTTTATCTAGAAAACTCATTTTGTCATTAATTCGCAAATTTTGTTCCCAATTAGAAAACTTTATTAGAGTCGCAACATAGATACAAAGTGTTCCATAGCAGATAAAGTTGAACGTGAGTATAATTCCAGACACGATTTTAGCATCTATTTTTTATTTATCAGTCTATTTATTGTTTGTGGACAAGAGTGAGCGAAAAAAACAAATTTGAGTTCATTCATGTCGATCCAAATCTAGTTTATTAAACTCATCATGACAATAATATGTTTGCATTTCTGATATAATTTTTCGCATGCCCCAGCAAATGCAATTAATTAATTACCCATATTTTTTATTATCTAAAAATTTTTATAATTTACTGCCAGTAAATTATGCACGTTTCTAACACATAATAACCTTTTATTATTATTTATTCATTCATAAAATTCGTTTAGATAGCGCGACCATTACTAGTACAATGAATGCGCATTATTTTCGTGCGCGACAAAAAAATAAACTTTTTTCAGCGTATGAGATTAGCTTCGTTTTTACGTACAAATCCTTTTCATATTGTAAAAGCTACAGCCGCAAGGATTCGGGGCTAGCAGCAGCGAGCAGCGGGCGTTTTTTGATAAGATTGTGCATCTATATATGCCCCGAATGGACTTGAGTCAATTCCAAGGGAAACAATTACTACGTTATACTCTCGCTGCCTTTCACTAGCCAAATAAGCGCACGCGAGAAATGAATTTATAACGACCTATCGATCTTTACTAGATAACACCCAGAGGCCATTTCCAGCTCTAATAAACATGCACATATTCCACCACTGCTGCATATTCTTCACGGCGGGACGAGCAAAAATTCAACAACCGCTACAATATACTGATGTATACGAAACGTTTTATCGCCACAAAATATTTGCCCGCATGCATTTTTCTTCTTCTGCCTCTTCTACTTTCAAATGAAACAAAAAGGGTGTTGCAAGCAATGCTGCACTTACACACCTTCGCACGTATGATATAAAATTATCAGGTTGTCGACTAAGTAATTGCCGATTTCAATTATAGATGTTTTTCACTCCCATTTTTAGGATATCCGTAAATGTTATGATCTTTTTCTTCTTATATATGTTAACTGTCATCCTAACTTAGCTTTATAAGTGCATTGTTTAGATATTTTCCCAAAGTGTCTTTTTTACATCGACATTAATATGGAGTGCAAAAACCAACATTTTAGCTATATTTTGCTACATGATTTCTGTAAAGGAAAGAACGCGGTGCGGTGCAAGTCGCCAAAAAGTTACGTAACGTGTATGGCGATGAAGCCCTTCAAGAAAGGCAATGCCAAATTTGGTTGAAAAATTCCGTTCTGGAGATTTTCCTCTTAAAGATGGCCAATGAGGATGAGATCAAAACCATCATCAGAAAGATGACAAAATGTCATCGAACAATATGCAAAATAGTTAATAGATTAAAGTTTGTTTCCATTAAGAAACAAAATTTCATTGAACAAATCGGCAATTACTTAGTTGTCAACCCAATATTTGCGCGTGCATTTTTTCTCCTTCCTCTTCATCGCCTGCTACTTTTAAACGAAAGGGGTGTTGTTCCAAGCAATGCTGCACTCGCACACTATTATTAATTAGCCCCGATAATTTATATTTTCTAATAGCGGCAAAATAAATTATGTGAATGTCCCGCGTGACTTGATGAAGGAAGGGATAGTTCGGGATGTGAGGCGGCCTGGCCTGGGTACTAACTACCCCTTTGAGAGTAACGTGCCGGGCACGGATCCAATGGGAACGCACAAACTAATATTATTATTCCACCTTTAAGATGAAACTGTACGAAATGCAATACAGCATTATCGAATCTATAATAGTTGGATGTCATAAATAAAACAAGAAAAAAAAACGCACCAGCAATTACTTAGCCTTTAATTCATTTCATATTATTTATTATTCATGGTTAAAAGCATTTTTATTATCAGCATTAATTAGCGTCGTGCGCTTTTAAATTAAACAGCGTGACAGTGAAAAAATAATTTTTTGATCAAAATTTCGATAAAGTGGCTCGGATTAAATTCATTTGATCCATTGTACTATATAATGGAGTGTAGTATATTCTCAACTGATCAATGGCATCAAACTTGAATATAATCTAATACTGTTATAGATTGAATATCGACAAAACAAATATATAAATTTCATCGATAAACCCATTAGGGCCGAGTTACGTCCGATTGATGTTTATTTAACGAATATATACGCTATGAAAAATTGATGGTTTTTTCAAAGTGATTGAATAATGTATCATTAACATATTACCCTTGCGATAACGAATTTGCGCGTTTTTTTTTGGCTCTTCTCTCTTTTCGGAATAAAAATGCAGTAAATTTGTTTTCGCAGCGCTCTGATAAAATTATCAAGGTTAGAATGTCGGAATTTCGGAGACGGGTTTTGCGCGCCTATAAAAAGCTGAATTTAATTTGTATGTTGTTACGAAATTTGATACCAGAATAACAATGTGAGGTTTTGCTAATTAACTCTGCCGGATTGTTGCTATACGCAAACTTTATTTTTAAAATATCGCTATCAATAAAAGTCTACTTAAGGGAAGAAGCATCCAGCGAAATTTGATATTATTTTTAAATTATCGAACAAAACTGTAAAATCTCGTTTAATAAAATATATCTTGAAAAAAAATTAAGTGAATTATAATTTTCAATAACCAGAAATCAACTCATAAATTAATAAGTATGTACCTATAGTAAAAACTAAATTAACATAAAACGAGTTTTTGTTAACTGAAGTCTGAAAGTACAATTAATTTTGTTAAACGAGATATCTCTGAAGCTTGTGGAGGTGTTACATAATAAGATAAAATTTATTTTTAGCATAAACATTAAATTAATTGTGTTTTCATAACGATATATTGTAAATTTGATTTGTTATTTAAATTTCTTTATTGCTTTATGTTCTACTATTTAAACCACATAAACAAATGGCAAATGTCAAAGATGAAAATTAATACCATAATACTTAAATAAGACACTTGATTATTTGATAGAAATATAGGAGTGATGTATTATTCTTATAACCACTTGCTTCAAATACAAGTCATAATCAAAACTACAAATTCTATGTTAATTTAATTAAAATGCAAATTAATTGGCTCCATTTTCAAATCTAAAATAGAAAGAAGTTATTTACTTATCATGGAGCATGATTTAAGACACATTTTACATAAAACATCATAAATTTTGTCTTTTTGTTTCCATTTTCAATCGCAAAACAAAAATAACTAATTTACTAATCCTGGAATGTGATGATTTAATTTTCGTTTTTGTTAAAATAAAAAAATAGATTTTGGATATCTAGTCACCAGATTAGATAAAAATGTAATATTTAGGCTTGCACATTAGAAACGAACTGTAAATGGAATAATTTATTGCTAGTTAGAGAAACTTGATTAAATTTTGATATATTTTGAGGAATATCAGAATTCGGTAAGTCTACTTAATCATTTAGAATCGGTATATTGCCTTTTATGGTACTTATAATTTCATATGCTTAAAAAATCTACTTTTGAACTATTCCTTTGTAAATGTACAGTTTTTAAATCATTTAAAGTGATGATATAATTAAGTAGGTAACATTATATTAATTTTACGGTCTAAAATGAGCCAATTTGTCAATATAATTAATTAGGTCAAACAAAAATTAATTATTTAAATACAATAAGCTATTGTCATAATTTAATGTTTATCAACTACTCAATTATCCTTATTAATAAATTTGAAAACGCGCAAATATTTATTTATTAGGAAATTCAATCAGTCGTTATTTTCATTCAACAAAACAACAAATAAATCAAAAATGACAATATATTTTATAATTAAAGTAAATCAAACAGTTGCATTATATTAAAACAATATGTACATATATATTTATAATGATAAATTTAATACGCGGCAATTGTTTCATATATACAACATAATTTAATGAAGCTTTTTAATTAAAATGAAAGTATATTATTACGCGATGTTGATAATAATGTTTTAGATCAAATAGATGGGCAACAAAAATATTATTGTCACACAAAACAATCATTTCAAATGTTTTATAACTATATTTACTCGCTTTAAAATGTAATAAACTATAATATTCTATTAACTTTAATATTGTAGTACAAACTTGGAGCAGTAGCGCATTTTTGCGCGCGCGGTGGTGGTAAATATTAGTGGCGGCGGTAAAGTGCGCTCGCATAAAATACGAAACGACATTTTTTAATTGACTGACGTCGGGCACGAAAATGAACACTTATCGAATAGAAATTACAACTTTAATTCTCTGTCAAAGTTAATGACACAATATCGAATTTTAATGGGAGAATTAGTGTCATTTGATTTAAGTTAGCAAAAATAATTATAAACAGCACTGCCAATCTTGTTTTTTGGTGAAAATGCCGGGAACATTTAAAAACAAAGCATTGCCAACCTTGTTTTTTGGTGGAAAAGTTAGGAACATTTGGGAATACAGCATTGGCAACCTCACTAATAAGTCAATTAATTAATCACGGAATTAAATTGATTATGATATCGTAAAATATTAAAATGTGATTAAATTAATAGCGAATTAGCGATTTGATTATGAAATCGGCTTTTACTCTTTAAAATGTAACAAACTATAATATTCTATTAACTTTAATATTGTACAAAGTTGGAGCAGCACATTTTTGCGCGCACGGTGGTAAATATTAGTGGCTGCCTCTCACTACTACTACGCCTCCATAAAATATGAAATGACATTTTTTAATTGACTGACGTCGGGCACGAAAATGAGCTTATCGAATAGAAATTACAACGTTCTGGAGAACTTGTTAATATTAATGCTATTAGGATCATAATTTCAGATTTAAATTATATACAAGCTTTATACTTTGCGTACATTTCTCGACTATTTACACCCATTTTTCTTTCACATGTTAGGTAATCGAAAAAAAAGCGTGCAATATAAATTAATTTCATATCTTAATTAACATCCACTTAAATTATTGCTTAATAACGTATTTTTAATGTAAATTAAATAAAAATGCGCCACGATTTATAAATAATTCATTGAATGTGTGTGTGGTTGTGTGCGCTCGCACAACAGCGTTTTCTTTTTTGTGTTAAGCTTTCCAATAAATTTATTCCTCCCTATTGCTGGATAGTTTCTAAAAGCTACTTATCTTCATATTGGCAGTGAAAGAAAATTGTGATTCATGTCTAACAACAGTTTGCTTTAAGATACTTTTAATCTTTTACCTATACAAGTTTAACCACATAGTTATTCTTACTTTGTAGTTTGTTTTCTACGTTTTCGTGACTTTCGAAACACAAAAAACTTTAAATAATTTTATATCACACGTGCGGAAGGTGTTTCTCGAGGCCGCCGCCAAGTAGATTGAAATAGATTGCTTGGACTCTATTGCTGCGAAGAGGTGTGCAATTAACGGAAAATGGAAAATGTAATACGAATAATGATTGTCGTTTATTATCTAATGTTAATATCATGTATAATATCATACTTGCGAAGGTGTTTAAGAGAGTGGTTGCCGTCACTGCAATTGATTGCTTGTATCACATTTCGAACAGATGAGCAATTAGTGGATGCAAAAAAGAATAATAGTCTTTTATTATCTAGTGTTAATATTATTTTCCATCTTTTATTATGACCTTGCACTTTAAACTTTAAATAATTTTATAATATAGGTACTTGCGTAGGTGTTTAAGGGGGTGGTTGTCTTTACTTTAATTGATTGCTGGTATCACAATGCGAGTAGATGAACAATTATCGGACGAAAAATAAACGTCTTTTTTATTTAATGTTTCATAAGTATTGTTTACTACATTTTCTTGATTTTTAAAACAAAACATTAACTTATTTTATTATCTAGTGTTAATATTGTGTTCCACCTTTTTATTTGACTTTCCACACGAGACTTTTATAATATCATACTTGCGAAGGTGTTTATGGGGGCGTCTGCCGTCACTTTAATTGATTGCATGTGTCACATTGCGAATAGATGAGCAATTATCGGGTGGATATATAAAGAATAATGATTGTCTTTTATTATGTAATGTTGAAATAATATTGTTATGACGAATTATTAAATAATTTCTAGCATATGTGCGTAGGTGTTTAAGAGGGCGGCTGGTGACATTTCTATTGTATCGTATTACGAAAAAGTGTGCAATTAACAGTTGAACAGAATAGTGATTAATGTGGTAGTGATATCCAATTATTATCTAATAATATTTAAACTATTTGTCCTGACCAGGACCTAATTTAGACCTTCGCGGGCTTAAGGCAGAAGTGTATTTACGGAAGCCTTTCCAAATTTTGATTCTGATTTTGTAACTGTATGAATATTAAATAAAGCAATATTTGAAGGCGATTGCGGGCCCCAATTTATTCCCGGCCCCGAGCAGGTTCCTTGCCGTAAATTAGGGCCTGGTCCTGACGAGATATAAGCTAATACTGGTTTATTATAATGATGTTCCATTCAATCTGCACCTATTTTTTTTTAAATTTTTTCTTTTATATTAGGTATATGCGAAGGTGTTTAAAGAGGCGACTGCCCCTACTTCTATTGATTGCTTGTATCCTATTGTAAATAGAGGTGATCAATTAGCAGATGAAAAATTAAAGAATAGTAATTGTATTAATTTATTATTAAATTTAAGTAGTTTTGTTTTTTACATTTTTGTAATATTTGCAAACACTTTTAATACTTTTATATTACACGTGCAAATGTGTCTCGAGTCGGACATTGGGAACAGATTAAAATAAATTGCTCAGATTGTATTTGGAAAATTAAAGAAAAGTAATTGTATTGTATATTGATTATTTAATGTTAGTTAGCACTATTTTTTACACTTTTGGGATTTTCGCAAAAACTTTTTAAATAATTTTATATAACACGTGCGAATGTGTCTCGAGTCCGGCATTGCAAGCACATATTGAAATAGATTGCTCGGATCATATTACTACGAAGAGGTGAGCAATTAGTGGATGGAAAATTAAAGAATAGTGATTGTCTTTAATTATCTAATGTTATCGATTCGCGTAAATAAAGTCCAATAGAAAAATCTTTATAGAGCTATTAGCAATTCATTGATTAGAATCATTCACTAAGAATACCCTTTTATTTCAATTCGCCCAACAATACTGTGCTTGTGCTTGCTTGCCGCGCGCTCTCTCTCTTGCTTTATTTATTCTTTTGTGTCATATATAAAACGTTAAATTGATTGACTATAAATAATCGCATGTTTTCCGTGCGAATTTGATTACGCACTGTGTTATTTAATAATGACAAATTGCAAACTAAATATTGCTCTCCGACAGCAACAACGTAGCGAGCAGTAAAATCATTTAAGATAAGCATGCGAAACTTGTCAAGGCAGAAAGTTAAATAAACACACGGAGGAGGAAGCAATAATAAATAATTTGAATAGCTAAGTTAATTTTGAAGAAGTTGCAGAATTTTAATTCTGC
>JARJDW010000823.1:0-17061 GCA_030264715.1 Adinopsis sp. GC000173
GAAACTGCAGCAAGATGGTGGTAATAAAATGTGTCTAATGTAAATTATAGGCGAATTTAAATAAGCGAAAAATATTTTGTATGAGAGTGTGTGTGCATTAAACAAGCTAATTTAGTATAGAGTCGAGTAAAAAGTAGGCTGCAAACATCCATTAATTGTAAAAACAAATATGTGGCTCACTAACATTACGTTTGCTTATTTTAATAATATTTTGCAGCAATCCATTACAACTTTAAATAATTAGATATTAGTTAAACATTCAATAACTCAATACAACGTTAATTTACATTAAACACATATAAATACCTCATTAAATTTGATTTTTTATTAATTGTCAAAACTTTAACATAATTTTTGGCAAATTAGATATAGATACTAGAATTGAAAGAATGGGTATGAAAAAGTGTTAATTATTTACATCGAACAAATATAAATACCCCCATTAAATTCTAATTTTAATGAATTGTAAGACTTTTAAAGTGATTATTAAACTTTTTTATTCTTTCCAAACAGAAAACTTTAATATAATAGTAGGAAAATACATGCATTACATACAGAGTTTTAACAAATTAAACATAGGTACTGCAATTGAATAAGTGGGCATGAAAAAGTGTCACATGCCAGCAAATTTGAAATTGCAATATTGCATCTATTTTACGTAGTTTCAATTTTTACGTTTTTCTAATCATCAAAAAATGCTCACCTAGTTTATTTGAATGCCAATTTTCCTTAATGCATTTAAAAAATTACCATATTGCATGTTAAGTGTTACTAAGTGGATATTTGTAGTAGGTATGTGTGAAGCATTAACTTTGAAAATCAAAAATAAAAATCTCAAGTATGTAACTATTTTTATAAAATACATATTTTATTGATGCCATGATAGATAAATAAACAAGATTTTCTGTGCTATCTCTATTTATTGCTTAATAAAGGAAAAAGTGTGAAAATTGTCATGTCATAAATAAAATCAACCTATAAAAAATACTATAGCACTATATTACTATACGATAGAAATATTGCATAAAGCAATAATGTAAGTATCAATTATAATATAAGACCGTATTTATATCGCTCGAGAAAAATTTGAATTTTGTGAGATGTTTCCTTTTCATACCCACTCAATCAATTATTATTTAGTTTCTTTGAAGGCTTGTTATATCTACAATTTGAGATACAAAAATGGATAAAGTGCTGCTTTGATACAATCTTTAATCATCAATTAATATTGATAAATATATCCTTAGAAATATTCTAGATACGTGTTTGTTTTAATAATATTTTGCAATAATACTTTATAACTTTAAGAGCAATTACATCGACTTTAGTTAATCATTCAAATCCTTTAATTATTCAATAAGATTTAAATTTTTCATTATTAATACCTATTGATTAAAAGCAAACAAACACGTGGCTTAGAAAAAACATTTGCTCGTTTTAATAATATATATATTACGAAGCAACTTTTAATAATTTTAATGCTTATACATGCAAATCGTTTAATGAATTAATTAATAAAAATACACAAGTGTTAATAGGTGGTGATTAAAATCAATATTTATTTTTAATCTTCATGTTGTTGCATAAAATGATCCTTGTTTTTGTTGAAAGTTTTGTGTAAACGTCATCGCCAACCACCTACCAACCTACCTAAGTAATTTAGCCAACCGAGGAAATTTATTCATTGTTTGATCGTGGCATTAAACTTGCTAATTACTACTCATTACACAATCAATTACAATAAATTTGGATTTAAGGGCAACTTTCTAGTTTATTAACTCTCTGGCAAGCACGGGAAGGCGGCAGGTTCACGAAACCACCGCCACCACATACACGTACACATACAATAAGACATTTCATAATAATAATTTAATACTCGCAGCAGTCATTCCTATCAATTTTTCATGTACGAAACAGCTGCTGCTTGCCTGCCTGCCTGACTGCAGCAGCACATTTCGCAAAAATTGCAATTTTTTTACATCTAAATATTCAATAATAGTGTGTTGGAGGCCCCGGCTTGCACATTGTAAATCAATCGGGCGTTATACGCAAAATAAATTGCACAACGATTTCGACGAACGATTTTAATGCGGCGAAGACTTTTGTGTGCGCCAGCGGTGGTGGTGGTTTTGGGCACGTCGCCACAAATCGCTTTTTTATTACCTGAAGAAATCGTTTGCAGCCGTCGATGAATTATCGAGCCGCGCGCGCCTTGATTTTCATACCTACGAATTACTTACTCCGGACACATTATCGCTGCCAAATCGATCTATAAATTTAATAATGATGTTCGCCTCGTAACAACTTTCGGCCCGGGCCTTGGATGTCGTCGAAATAAAAGGATATAGTTTTAAATATTTACTTTAATTATTGGCCAATCGATAACGAATTAAAACTTTTTTTCCTTTCGCTTCGTTTGGTAAATAATGTATAGACGTCCGCGATCTGAAATTAAAATTTAATAAATATTTAAAACAATGCGAATTATTCCACATGCGCCCCGAAAAAAACAACAAAAACAAGAGCAGCAGCACCATGTTGTTATAACTTGCTTGCAGCCAAAACAAAAATGTTTTTTTGTAATTTAAATCTGTCAGGCTGAAAATTATTCGGCCGGATTTTGTTATTAAAATTCGCCTTTTATTAAGATTTTTATAATACATCAATGGAAGGGCTGGTGGTTCTTTGAAGTTTCATCCGCACTGAATTTTTCACATGGTAAATATTTAAACAAATTGTTAATCAATACCTGAAAATTATTTAAGCCATCATCGTTAAAGAAACACCAAATCACGCTGTTCTTACATATATATGTTAGGTATAATTAAAGCCGACGTAATTTTGGCGAGAAATAAAATAAACATTAGCGATTTGGCTTGTTGATATGTCTTGGCTGCGGCGAAAAAATAGTGCGGTATAATTTAGAAGCAATTACAAATGGTAGTGGCCGGATTCAGATTGATGATGAAGGCAGCAGATGCGCAATTAACATTAATGGATTCTTACCACCTTTGTAAATCTATCATTTTCCGCCGCACCACGCACGCATCACATAAATTTTTGTATGTTTTAAGCGCAAATAACGGTTTAGAAAAGTTTGTGCGAAAGACACGGCGGCGGCGAGCGGAAGAAGAGAGATTTCGTTCGCGCTTTGTGTGCATTGAATGCGATGTAAAGAGAAAAAAAGCGTCTTGGTGAGTGTATGTGTGTGTGGGTGGGTGTGTTATTTGAATAGCTTTTGCCATTTTAGGAACGAAAACGCTCCTCGAAACGGATTTATTTCGAATCTTTCTTTCAACAAATAAATTAGAAAAGAATCTGTTTGCGTTTCGTTTCTTTCCATTATTATCAAAAAAGCGATGAATGCCGCACGCTGCTAATTGAATACGGCGATCAATGCACTGGGGGACGGGGGAGCACATCATTTCTTCTTCTTTTTTTAATTAAAAGGCGTGTGCATAATTTTTTAATAAAATCGAATTTGTCTCGATGCAAATCGCATTTTTTCAAATTTCCTGCGAACGCCACACGAAGAACGACGCTTCGTCAATTAGCGCTGCTAGATATATATCTGTCTGTAGGTAAGCGCGTGTCACCGACGAAAAGAAAAAAAATTTACACGATTTTAACATTCTATCGGGATGTGGGCAAGCCTTTTATCTGCCAATTTCAAAACACTCACAAATAATGCTCATAAACGAGTTAATTTTATCAAAGCTACCTTTGTATGGCGAAAACGCTGCTTGAATTAATGTAAAATTAACTTTAAAGTTGTTTAAAAAAATACTTATTGCATTTTTTTGTATAACGGCTTTTTTCCTACTTTTTATTGAATCTTGTCCATTTTATTTTAATTTTACATTTATATCATTCATCTAAACATAAAAAATATGGTATATTGTAAAAAAATGAATTACTTATCTTTATAACGGTTGTAAAATCAAGAGATTTACACGCTTTTAAAAACAGCAGCTCTATGCAGATTATCTACTTTATGAAATTTATTGTTTGCTGACTTGGTTCTAGCAATTCATTTATGTCACATTTCTTTTAAACGTTTCTTTGCTAATTCATTACTATTTACTATCATTTTATCAGGCGTTTTCCATCAAACTAATTATTAGCATACACATCTTTATTTATTTTTTTGCTTTTTAATGTGTGATTTATTTTTTTCAAATTTTATTATTACTGTATGTACTTTTTTTAAATTAATCTCTAGCTACCAGTATTTGCAATCTACATACAAACATACATATTATATAAGTGTAAATATTTATTTAATTTAATTTTCGGTTTTGCTTTTTTGTCATTTAATTAAAATACACTTTTATTAATTTTTTCATGCCTTCTAATGCTGCTATTACACTCCTTCAAATGAATGGCATAGAAAACAGTTATAATACTTTAGTTCGCTTATGTTGTCTTGGAAATGATTGCAATTTATGTCACATTTTATGCATTATTTTGGTAATACATTTTTGTAAATTTTATTAATATACTACCGTTTTATCAGTATTTGTGACCTCCGAATTGAACACAATGTTTACATTTAGAGTTACAAGCATATTTTGCATTACACTGCTACAATGTCATTGATAACAGTTAGATAATGATTCATTTTGCTTCTTTTTAAATAATTTATACATATTTTATTGTTATTGCGCTCCACAACCTGGGCCAAAACAAGAACTTCCAAATAAAAATTCAAAATTTCAGTAATCACAGAGAAACTTTTAAATAGTGACAATTAATTAACAAATTCAATATTTTAGTTTGAAACACTGTTAAGTACTAAATATTAAATTCTTGTTGTTTCACTAATTATATTAATTATATTTGGTAGTGGTGAATATTTTGGTAAGCGTTCTCCTTCCGTCATAATATACAAAAGTTATCCAATTGAGTGATGGATCGGTTCATTAATTAATACATTCAATATGCAACCAGCCAGCACGAAAAAGTGATGATATGAAAATTTATTCCTTCAGCTAGCAGCAGTCAGTCAGGAGAGGTTCGTGAAAGCAAAATATTTATAGGCTTAACCGTGTGTAGGAAAAAAAACGAAGTGAATAGATAAATATGCTGACAAATATGTAGGTTATCGATTCGTATATACGAAACGAATATAAGTTTTATTTTATTATTCATTCATTAATATTCCACGTTACGATCATCTGGAAAATCGAGGATTTTGATCAATATTATTCAATGTTTTCCTTGAAACAAATCCACGACGAGAATTTATCTTGTTTAAAATGTTGTTCGGCTTAAATGCGAAATGTTGTTGCTGTTGTTACTACACCCGAAAACGTCGCTTCAGTCAAATTATGCATGAATATTAAAGGAATATGTTTGTGGCTGCATTAAAGCGTCAAAATGTGTAATAAATTCCGAGATGAAGAAGTACATACCTATGTACGTCAACGTAATACGATAATTAATTTAAAAAAACACCAAGAATTGTAAACGATTCTCTTCCATCGATTTCTTACCTAGTTAATTAACAATTTGAATTTTGCTGGATGTAATTCGCAATGCAACAATCAATAAATGAAATTGGGGTTTTTGCGATAACCGAACTTATCAGCATTACCGAATAAAATTATTCCGAATATTTAATGAAAACGAAAAAAAAAAATCAACAGCCCGAAACAGGTGTTTTTATTTCTGTCCAATATGTATAGGTATTGATACAACATATATATATGTATGCATAATCATACATAAATAATGTAACAAAATTATTTAAATAAATAATCATATTATTCGTGTTTCAATTAATTCAATTACGCATAAATGATTTATTTCGTATGAAGAAAGGAATACCTAGGAATGTCTGACTAATTGAATTTTCTCAGACATTTAGTCACCTTTCGCTAAAAAAACATGGCAATAATTCAATTTGTTCTTATATTATTAAATTTAAAAATAGACTTAGATTCTCGAAATGTGAAGGTGTGACTTTTAAATGTCAGAAATTTGCGGCCGCAAAATCCTTTTCGCACCACTATTAAATACATTATTATTAAAACATAGTTTTTTTTTCTCACCAAAAATAATAAAATAATTATGTATTGTTGTGCGAAAGGCAATCGATACAATATTATTACACTATAGATTTTTCACCGCTGGGAATACAAAAGCTGATTATCTCTCCCTGGTTTTTATTAAGAATCGGTTGTTGTTATTAAATTCGGTATTGTTTTCATTATTAATGAAAAAACGGCGCGCTACCCCACCATTCACCACCCAATACCAACAAACAATCCAACCAGAACCGAATGCAATCGGCGGTTGTGGCGGTAGCAATTTATTAAGTAAGATTTTCGTTGATTGATTGCAAGTTTTATTCATTCCAAATAAGTTTCCCTCCAGTTTTCTATTCCGCACGTTAAATTAATCAAATTTAAACTTGTGTGGTGGCGGCTTTTAAGTTAAATTGACAATTAATGATAATGATGAATGATAAAATTGTAATATGCGTACGTGAAATTAATTAATTGATTCGCGCGTTCGATAATTGAGTGGATCACTTTTGTATTTATGTGTGTTGTTACTGCCAGCCAGCGCTGATTGATGTATGTGTTGTATTCGTATGCACATAAGGAATTTTTGAATGTCATCGCCGGCTCCTCTTTCAGCGCACACGAACGGGGGGCGCAAAAAGGTGAAATTCAAACGGAATCAATCGTTTTTAAATCCAGATTATCCGACTTCTCTTCCTAAAAAAAACACACAAATACACATGGAAATCGGGCACATCTAAGCTTTGTTCTTTTCTGGTTTGGCAAATCGTTTCGTTTTATACAATCCATCGTATGTTAAAAAGGCGAAATCAATTTATATGGCATTTCATTAAAGCAAATCCTAAAAATCGTCTATGTTTAAATAAAATTTCATTTTCTTTTAAAACAAACTGTAACGCAAAGATATTTCTTTTCTTAAATTCTCAAAACATTTACAATTTTATTTAAAGTATGCAAAGTTTTGAAATTAAGACTAATAATGTAAAAGTTATTGCATTTATACAAGGAAGGTATGTCTGCGTTAAAATTTTTCTTAAATAAAGAGTATTATAAAAAACAAAACTTCTGGTAGGAATCCCAGTTATAACAACTGTAATATCTTCATAATTATTTTAATTGTGCAAAGTTTTTAATAAAATTTAATTTACGTAAATGAGTTGAACATTTTTTCAATCTATATGTGACAATACTTAGGTGTATCGTTTTACTCATATTTTCTAGAACGAATCGCTTGATAGTGAAAGTGATAGTATCGGATCGGCTTAGTGATCAATATCTTATAATATCCTCAATTATCTAATACCGATAACAATAACTCCTACATGAATCAAAATGTCAAATGTCACACAGGATTCCTAAACTTTACTGCGTTCAAATAATACAGTTTTGCATAAATTGAGCAGATGACGTTCAATTCAAACTAAATTATTTATTAGTTTTTTAATTTACTTTCAATAATTTCAATTTATTTAACATATTTTAATTAAAATTTATAATTTGAATCAAAATGTCAAATGTCACGAAGAATTACTAAAGTTTAATTCGATCAAAAAATCTAGTTTTGGATAATTTGAGCTTGTAACGTAAAAAAATGTATTTATTAATTTTTATAATTTACTTTTAATAACGTATCATTTCAATTTATTTAACATAATTTAATTGAAATTTACTATTTAATTATTCATTTTAAATTCAAATTTTAATAAGAGTTAATTGTCATTGTTTAAGCACTATTTAAGTTTTTTACATGGTTTGTTTGAATTTCTTCGAAAAATTTTGAAATATTAATCGTAGTTTTTTTTTCATATAATAAATCACCGATGCGTTTATTTTTAGCGTGATTAAAATATACGTGTGTCGTTTTTTAATCGCCAGTTAGCACAACAATAAACAAAATTAATAAACGATTAATAAAATATATAGGATAGGAGGAGGAAAAAAAAACCGGTATAAAACAGCTTAAATGTTTATTAAATATGAGCCAAAAGCAGATGGTTATTTATAAAACTTTTACATCACAGCCGCAACGTACACAAGAAAGCTTGTTACTTTATTCAACGTGTACGTAATGAATAAAAAAACGCGCCTATTTTACTAGATAAACCATACTTAAAAATATTGACCCAGATATAAATTTTTTATGGCGAAATTGCCCCCCCATCGACTAACTATACGCATCAAACGCTATTATTTAAATGTTACGATGATTCACTCGCACACACACACTCACACATACACACACAGCAAAAAATAAAAAATTGGTAGCAAATTGAAAAATTGCCAATATTTTTTCTGATGGATCAATTTTATCAGTTCACAGAACATTAACCACCGCTTTTATCATCGTCGTCATCATCACAAAACAGTTTCCACCCGCCAAAAATGCAAAGTCCATTAAAGTGTTAATTGTCCGACACTTTATCGTCGCCTGTGTGTTCGATTTTGTAATTATTTGCTTCAATAAATAAAATTGCGAATTAATTATTGTTTATTAAAGGTCAAATGCTAATGGTACATAATTTAGATTGGTGGAAACCACGACGAAATTGCTTTGAAGTTTAATAATAGCATTTGAAAAAATTCCAGTTGACATAAATTTGCCGTACCGTATTGTAGGTACAGTACAACATTCGTAAAACTTATTTATAAATTAAACTAAATAATACAATAATAATAAATCGATACGGCGTGACGGAACACAAAACGGGCGCATCAAAAAATAATTAAACTGTTTTTTTATTTCGTGCCATTTCAATTATAAAACAATTTCTTCGCGCCAACGACGAAGGTGATAAATAATTTTATTGCGTTTTCAATACGGAAAATTTAAAAGAAAAACACAACCGCCCGCCTGATGACGGTAACGGTGACGGCTATACGCATTTGAAATGCGCGTACGCAAAAACAACAACAGCAGCAACAAACAACAAGAACAAAAAAAACAACTTTCATCCCTTTTAAGGACACTCCGAAATTGAGAACAAAAGGAATATTTTCCAAGCATGGCATGCATCTTTCATACGAGCCGGAATAAATTAGCGAATGGTTTTGGTTGCTGATGTTGTTGTTTTTTTCTCGCTCGAGGGGCAAAAATTGCGCCTTCAAGTGTTCGTGTTCGTGTGTGTGTGTGTGTGTGTGTGCTTTAATATAAGCGATGTCAAAATCGTACATTTATCAATCCTTTCGCAAATACGCTCATATTTCATATGCATATGTACGAAAAATGTACACGCTTTTAAAAATAAAACCTCCGTACTATTTTCGAGCGAAATCAACCTTAACATCTTTAACAAAATAACAACAAAAAAATGTATAATATGTGTACAACATTATTTAATGGGCTTTCATCCGCTGCATGGCATAATGAAACATTCATATGTGAATTGCTGCATTTTTAATCGCATAATTTTATTAAAAAATAAGCGCGTGGATGTAATTTATTTCATTTTTTTAATTATGCAACAACGGCAGCGATAAAAAGAAGGCAGTCATTACCATTACGCTCCCAAATCAAATTATTATAATTTTAATTTATAATAATAATAATGAAAATGATTAATTATTTAATTCAAAAGATAAAAGAATTCGCGCAGTTTATTTATTAAACATTTTTTTAATTTAGTCAACATAAATAACGCTTTGATGTTGCAACAATAAATTAACAAAATTTTAAATAATTTGATGCGACTGAAAAAAAGGTGATGCCAAATAAAATTATCGATTCCAATGGGCTAAAAATATCAGATAATTTGATGGCATAAATAATGTCATTATTTTTAGTGCCTACTCAACGTGTGTTAGGTATTTCTTAGTTTATAATTCAATTAATTGAGCGTGTAGTGAGTGTGTGTGTGTAGGTATATAGAAAAAAAGCGTACTAGGCCATTTCATTAATAATTTTAATGCCAAAATGCGCTGTTTATCGTACAAATTGACCATAAAACCGCTTTTATTGTGTGAAAACGAAATAATTGATTAACAACTGAAAAGTGTGCGGATGAAATTGATAATAAATTAATTAGATATAATAGATAGAGGAGGGTCTATATTCCCGGTGTATAGTTAATTATTCATCAATTTATGCGATGTAATAAATCGTGTTAGAATTGCCAAGATTGAATTATAAAACGCGCCGCGCGCGATGAATTTTTGATTATTAACAAAATACAACAACATACTTTTGCCGTTTGTTGCCATTTTGTTTGTGAATTGTTTAGCCGAATAATGTTCAGGCATCCTTTATAGTAGTGTGTGTTGTTGTTGGATAAACAAAGGCGAGTGTTGCCTAAATTTCGCTCCTGAATGGTATTAATTATAAATGCAGGGTCATTGTTTTTGCACACGGAATGTTGAAGAATTGGGTGAAGTGGTGGTGATTTCAACTTGGCATTTTTACATTCAGCCTTTGTAGAAAATCTTTCTTGCATTATTATGCTCGCTCTACAAAAATATGTGCATTCAATTCAGATAATCTATCGCTGAACGATGCGGTTGAAAGCAACACAATATCAAGAAATTGATTTTTTCTTGATGCGTTCGACTAGTTTACTCATCAGGAAAGAAATTACATGATAAACTCAAACTTGTTTACTTGTGTACTTTTTAAACTGTATGATTTATGGGGCTTTCGTGTACGTTAAGTTGCATATCACTCGATCTGAATCAACTTCTACGTACAAATAATGATTCACTTGCCCTTAATATCTTTAATTTTAGAATTAGAATTTGTTTTCTACAAAACGCGTTACATTTCGATTGTGTAAGTTTTTGCAATGTTATTGTAGGTTCCATGTATATAAAGATGCCTATTATATAAATTCGCTCGCTACATCTACTACGTAAAATTCCTAATAATAATATGATATCTAATTGACAATTCAAAAATAACAAAGGTATTACATTTAAATAGTAGGTATTCATATTGTAATGTAAAGCTAGCTTTCATGTCGATAAATTATTCAGCGGGAATAAATTTGCTATACGACACTAAAGCATTGCTTGCATCAATTAAAAGATTTGAACAATTTCATTCGAATAAAATAAATTATTTTTCTAACATGTGTACATAAAGTTGTCTACCATTCAGTAGAAATAAATCGTTGCTTGTGACAAATAATGCATCAATCATATTTAATTAAATTGTTTTAAATCAAAAAATTATTACATCACAATTGTACCATATTTGCCGTGGAGATAAAGTTGTCCAGCTCAAATGAATTTGCTATACGACAATCAATCATTGTTTAACTCAAATTGTACAAATAATGATTCTTTTATCCCTAATACATTTAATTAAATAATTTACAAATATAGCATAATTCCATTTCTAACAAGTGTACATAAAGTTGCCTACCACCCAACAGAAATAAATTTGCCACAGTTCACTAAATCATTGCTTGTGACAAATAATGCACCTATTATATCCAATTAAACTGTTTGAAATCAGAAAATGATTTCATTACAATTGTTAGAGTATTTGCAGTGTAAATTCAGATAAAGTTATCTACCATCCAGCACAAATAAATCTATAATTATACTATACGACATTCAATCATTGCTTGCTTCAAATTATACAAATAATAATTTATTTATGCTTAATACATTCAATTAAATGCTTTGACAATTAAAAAACAATTTAATTCCTTTTCTAATACGCGTACATAAAGTTGCCTACCATCCAGCAGAAATAAATTTGCTGTAGGTTCACTAAATCATTGCTTGTGACAAATAATCCATCTAATTCACTTAATTAAAATGTTTCAAATGATTTCATTATTTGCAATGTAAATTAGGATGCCGTGTGAATAAAGTTGTCCACTATGCAACGCAAATAAATCTGATATACGACACTCAATCATTGCTTGCATAAATCTAAAGTATCCGCTTACTAAAATTTGCATCGCACCAATCAATTTTAATTGACGAGATAAATACGCTGCTTTCGGAAAAATTATGACGCTTTTTCAGCATTGTTCTTCTTGTGTCGCATGATGTCGCCGGGCCTCCATGCTCGCACATAAACGTGTTAACATGCACCATTATTGAATTAATTACCGTCCGCCTTCTTACATTCGAATTAAGAAATAAAAAAGCCAGCATGACGCTAATTAATTAATTAATCGTAAATTATTTTAACTCGGCGCCAATTTGCATAAATTAAAAGCGCTGTAAATTTTCGATCACTTTTTAATTAGCTAATTTGCATCGTGTTAGTACATAGTAGCATCGCCAAATTAATCGAGTGATAAAAATATATAAACTTTTTGATTGGATGCGCAAACATGTCCATCCGAAGTTTTGCCACCAAAGTTTTAATTGAGAGATATTTATATATATATATATATATATATAATTTTTTGCGATGTAAAATTTATTGTCCCGATTGAGTGCGATCCCAATGAGAAATCATGTTTCTTTAAAGCGCACACGTCGTGCCAATAAATTCCAACTTCTTCAACTCCCTTCAGGCGGTTTGATCGATTGATTGCAATTAATGCGATTAGTGCAATTATGTTTGCGCTTTTTTTATATATTGTATATATATATATATCTATACCTATACAATAAAAATGTTCGCGCATTTGCTAAGCTCCCCGGCATTGTGCGAAAATTTTATTGATTAACTGCTTTTGTATTTTGTAGTATTTTGTAATTCCTTCTTATATTGCCTATTTTGTAAATATACTAAATGCGTGCTAAAATCTGTTTTAGTTACATTGACAATGAGGTAGAAAAGCTAGAGTAATGCCCCACCTTGGTGTAACTTTTCCAGAAACCCTGGGTATGGCTTTAGATGAACAACAGAAATTACTCAACTCAGCAGGTAAACGATCACGATAAATTCTAATCATTAATATAAAGCAAATATGGATACCTATCTCTACCACCACCACAACCACCATTGCCCTACTATGTGTTAGTTTAGTTTACCAAACAGAAACTACACTAAGTGAAATATTTGCTCAACGCTCCGCTATAAATTTATTAAACTCAAAAATGAATCAATTTGCCTGATTTGAATTTAAAATCAGCATCGATTCGCGCGCGCAACTAACTCAAATTTAATACCAAGGTATCAACTTGCAATTTATCAACAAAAAATATATAATTACTTTATTAACTGCTAGTATTCCATTGTTTCGTCTATTAATAGATGTGAATTATTAAATAATTGACGTCATTGTATAACAAAATCCATAAAAGTACAATTTACTTACATTTGCATTGAAATTTCTTATTTTTTTGGCAGTAATTAATTACGTTTTTGTGTTAATGTCACAATTCTTTAATTAAAACAAAAAAATATATACATACTATATTCATTCATGTGATGATTTATTGTGTATTAATAAAATTTAATTTTATGTTTCGTTTTTTGCTACGCTATGCAATTTAATCGCACTCAAGTTTTCATATTATTCAACTTAATCTTTCTATATTTTATACCGTGTTTAGTATCTACATGTATTAAAATATCTTATTTTGCCGTGGTTGTAATTAAAATTATATCAGACGTAGAGTTTGCCGCTATTAATATCCAAGTTTTACGATTAATTAACGCTGTTATTTTTCATATAGTTATTATAGTTTGAGAGTTGTTTCGGCTCATAAAACAAAACTAATATCATGATTGGATTTATCGAAGCAAATTACTCTAAAAACTGCCAACTTCAGACAGATTTCGCTGGTGAAAAGTTTTCAAACTACTTAAACTTAATGAAGTGTCATAAAACTATTCAATTCTGCGGGATGGGTGGCTTAATTACAAACAAATGGAAACTGTTAAAAATCACGCGACTAGCGGAGCGCGTTTATGATTTTATCCATCTTGTACGTAGGCGGTAGATAATATTACTTACCCCCACACATACACAGCCCAAATTGCATTCATCATCATAACTCATTTTCGTTCTGTTTTTAGGTGGAAGATCGCATTTGTCTGTTAGCATTGTAGAAGTGGGTCATACGCCGCAACCTAGTCCACTTTCGGATAGAAGCACGCAACAATTACTTGAAGCAACACCCCTCGAATCAGGTGCTAAATTACATCAGCGCTAAAAATGCGGATTATTCATTAACACATTGCGGGAGGGAAGGCTTTGCAACTTTTCAATATTCAAGAAATTAATTATTAAGGCTTATTTTACAAAATTAGCGAAAAATTTATTGATTAATTATGTATTGTATAAGATATAATAGGATTAATAAAAAGTAAAAGTAAAGTTAATAATTTGTAATACTTGTGCAAGATTATCATTTTTAACTTTACTTGTTATCGAAACAATTGTAGAACGTAACTCAAACTTCGCTCATAATTTATGTTTATTGTAAAGTTTTGATTGAAGTTTTGT
The DNA here is from genome assembly GCA_030264715.1 of Adinopsis sp. GC000173. Lineage (NCBI taxonomy): Eukaryota > Metazoa > Arthropoda > Insecta > Coleoptera > Staphylinidae > Adinopsis > Adinopsis sp. GC000173. The sequence continues at coordinate 14,381 of JARJDW010000823.1, forward strand.
AATGTGAAATTTATGTTATTAACCAAGTTTTAATTATAATAATGTATGTTTTGGTATAAGAGACTTTTTTGGGGCAGCGACAATGTTAAATAGCCCGTTTCATGTTAATGCAGAAAGGGCATTCGTTTTGATAAAAATGTATATGAGCGAAAATTTAGATAGATATAAATAGTCGAGGGCAAAATGCATACATTTAGCATTTTTATCTATAAGATGTAGAATGTAGTAATTTATCATGGATTATGTCAAGTATATAAGATAAATCATCAATATCGCCGTACAAAAAACCACCTTCATTCTTATTGATGATGGTGTGATTTACATAAATGCCATCAATTAATTATTGTTTCAAAATTTGTACATACACACAATGGAATTGTTGTGTTTTTGTTGTTTTGCAAGTAATACTATACGTGTGGAATAATACACGATCGATGATGCGATGGCTGAAAAACGAAAATTGTTTGCTATGTGGATTGTTTAATAATTGATCGTGAAAGTATTTATACGAAATGATTTGTTCGTAATGCTAGAAATGCGTGGATGAATTATTGAAAGAGGCAAAGCGTTCCGAAACGAAAATTGTTAGCATGACGATAAATGTTGGATGAGCGCTGATAATGTGTTCTAGTTCCAGAAACGACATTCTGTCAGGGCCTAAACGCCGCTAACCTGTTGCTAGAAAGTCCGCCGAAATGGGGAGAAGCCGCCCGGTATGCGTCGCGCCAGCATCGCAAAATCGCAGGACGCGCCACGTTCCAAGGACAGGTCTACAATTTTTTAGAACGTCCTGACAATTGGAAATGTTTCGTTTATCACATCGTAGTGTAAGTTTATTTATTATTGTATACAATAGATAGACAGTACTTACACTATATACCTAAACGCTAATGAATAAGCCATTGTAAAATATATGTAAAATTGTAAATGTAAAAATTGATAGATTTTATTATAAATAGAAAAATAGTTAAATAATTCACAGTGTTCTCATGATGCGAATGAATAGCATATCATTATCTAGATACAGAACACGTCATCATCTGATTAAAATTAACATTTCTTTAATTTTAGATGAAATAATTGTTATAAAAATGGCTTATTTATTAACATTTTGCTTTTGCTTTTATATCCCGTCTGGTACGTTTTGTTTGTCGCTACCAAATACGTAAATCATACGATGATGAATTTCATTCCATCGATGTTTTGATCTGCGAACAAACGAAACAGATCGGACGACGGATAAAATTGCATTCCCGGCACTGATTCGAATTGATTACATACATGTGTAATTAGAGATTTTATTATTCAAACAAAACGCGAATATTTCGCGCGCGCACCATTGATTAAATCCAATTAACGCCGAAATAATAAATTTTTGGCGTGCTGATTAATTAAGCTGGATGTTGGATTATAGTGTCACAACTAATTAATTAATTTTATGCGACACGTTGTTCTTTCTTGTTGTTGCATTTGACGCGACGCACGAAAGTGAGGGTGAAATTTACGTCCGATGCACAAACACAACATAACACCGATACAACCCAAGTGCATCGTTTCACCTTCACACTAAACGCAGTTTCGTCGCCCAGTGATTGTGATACTATGGAAATTTTACACATTTCGAATCGATTTCTGTTCGCTGCTAAACAATAACGAACTTTTCCTTTGTGTCAAATATTTTTCAGCGTTGTTGTTGTTATTATTATTATTATTGTTATTGATAAAAATATATGTAGCTATATAGATACACAAAAAACGTCCAACTTTCGCCCGAACAAAGACGTTTCTTGCAGCGGAAACATTTATATTGTAAACGGTGAAGTTTAGTGACGATCAATAATAGATTAAATTAAATTAACAAGATATTTTTTCAATAGAAAATGTGTTATTTTTTCTTGTTTGCTGGTCGAAAAGTTTCTTCTCGACTTTTGTCGCTTCTCTAAATGGAAAATTATAAGACTGCGTTGAGGTTTTGTCACAAAATCTTTACCTGTAATAAAATTATTTGTGACCACACAAGATTTTGCTAAAAATACACGAGTTGTTTTTAGCTAGCAAAGATATCATGAATATTTGCAGCAGTTTTTTATATTATTAAATTTTTGTGGCGATTTTTATGTTTAAAGCTCGCTTATAAATAATAATCGTTGAGAAAGTGCCAACTTATCATGAGAATTCTGAATTTTTTACATCTCATTTTACATTATAAGCATTTTTCTGGAATTCATTCTTATATTTTTCAGAGTAAAGCATCAATATTCTTGAACAAATATATNTCTGAATTATAGATACTTACATGTGAGGTGTTATGTTTGTTCCAAAGAGAACTAAGTAAGTGGACCCAAGGCTATAAATTTCCAAGATTTTCATTAATTTTTAAGGTTTAAGGTTTCTTATGATTTATTAATGATTCCTTGGCTATTATTTGAACCTCTATCAAAGTAATAGCTGATGATAACAATCAACAAATGATTGTATTTCTGAACCCAAATCAGATTTTTATGAATATTTAATATTTTCCTTTCAATATCATAGAAAACTTCACCAAATTTGATCAAAGGGTTTAGCAGTATAAGAGGTCGATTTGGCCCCAGCAACCAATTTCTTTGAAAATTCATAAAAATGTTCCTTAATATTGTGTAATCAATTTTGGAGATTTTCAGCGCCATATTACTTCGCAT
>JARJDW010000826.1:0-23488 GCA_030264715.1 Adinopsis sp. GC000173
TTGTGTGAAGAAAATATAAGAAAAAGTTTATAAATAACGAAATTATAAACATTCAAAATTTATTAAAAATTATAGAAAAAAGGTGCTGGGAGAAAAGGTGCTAACTTAACGCCGGTATTATATTTAATTTAAATTGAAATGATATTCATTTAGTATGTAAATACTAGCGATGGCAAAAAGAACTGTTTTGATTAGGTAAATATATAGACGTTGCGAGAGTTCAAGGAGTAATCAAAGTTTATGAAACTTAAATATTTCTTAGTGCGACAGGAAAATCTTCCTTATGGAATGTGTTTGTTTTTATAATGCATAGCTACGGCAAGTTGTGTTTTTTTAGCAGCGTAAAGATGTTGCGCTGGCGGGGGTTGTTCGGTCGAAATACTTCTGGCAGGGGTAAATGGCTTTTTGGCGCCTGTGTCAATCTTCCTCATTTCCTACAAGCCAAGATTAACATTAGCAAAAACCTTTAGTGAACATTCGGTTTCGTTAAATGCTTGATTAGAATTGTAGTTGTAAAAATATTAGTATTATGGTACAGGGAGTGCCTAATAAAAAACATTTTTCATTTAAATTTTCGCACATATATTGTTTTTTGGAGCAATATATAAATTTGTAAATCAAAAATTTGTCCATTCATCAGATATTTTGTTACAAGACATGATATTTTATTATAATTCACATTAGAAAAGTTATTTTTAAAATATTTGTAGACAAATAAACCAGACAAGACATCCAAACGAACTTTAGAAAATAAATGCCTCCAAAATATAAGTTTGTATGGTATAAATTAAATTTAAACATGCTATACCGAAAGAAATATTTATAATGTTAAAAGTTATTACAAAATAACAATTTTTCCAAAAGTAATCAATTTAATAACGAATTTTTTTAATGGAAATTAATTAGGAAAGAAAAATAATGATGGAATACCACTACAGTATAGTTTTTTTTTAATATTTAAATTTATATTGCTAAGTAGTGAGGGATCATTTACCTACTTCCCAAGTTACCCTATTTGATTTTTTCCAAAAACGGATTGTCTGTGCCTGAAGGTGCTTTTTAATAATGACCCACGTTGCGCAGTTTGATGTTTGTCAAGATAACTCTGACTAGAACAATGACAAATTTCCAATTTTTGTCCTCAATTAAAATTTACAATCACACAGACAGCGTTCGTAATCAATATCTTTTTTGGAATGTCGGTGTCGATACCATCACATAATGTAAAAATGTGGTTAAAGTTATTGTTTTATTTCGTTGCAAATTGGTAAATAAAAACAAACTTATATTCTATTAACTGGTGCGAAGTGGTATACAATATTCTTTAGTTCTTCCACGAGTAAGGATTTAAAGTTGTTAGAAAACAATATTTGCAGCTACTAAACATTTCGAAACAATATAAACAATGTTTAAAGTTGTTTTATAATGTCAACCGGATTTTATTATTTTAATATTTTATGATTTAAATTTGTCTTGCATTTCATTTTTCACATCAGTTTACGTGCGCAATAAATTGCCATAAAATTTATTTAAATGTCTGAATAATTTATAGTAAAATTTAATGTATATACTGTTCTAAAAAACGAAAGGTCTCAGGTTCAATTCCATTTTATTTAAATTTCGTAATGATAAAATTTATGTCATACATTATTTAATCTAACAAAAAATTCAATATTGATTTTAGGAAAAAAATTGAATAAATATCCTATTTAATAAATTGTTTATTTATTTTTTTTAATTTAATACTATAGCTTAGCATTGAAAAAATGTCTAAATAGCGTCATTTATCAATATACATTGATCTTTTTGAATATTCATAACATAAAGAATAATTTATCATGTTTACATTGAAGTCATACAAGATAGATTAATTTGGAATTGTAACAGAATTGATAGCAGAGTGTAAATTAATATTAGTTTTAATTTATGATTTTCATATAAACGTTACTATAGAAACAATTTTATTTAATTATAAAAAATTAATATTTTTACGTAATTTAATTATCATACAAATGTTAGTAAATTAAATTAGCGCACATCAATCATTAGTCTCTGATAATTAATACACAATTTAAATGGACAAAAAATTAAATAAATTTCTAATAAAAAATAATTAGCTACTGCAATTTTAAACTTATTAAATAATAATTAAAAAAAAAAATAAATATTCAACTGCGTAATCATAAATTACAAAACCTATTACAAAATTTGCTTCTACTGACTTCTTAATATGTACCTAGATATTTAATAACCTAGTAAATATTTGTTGTTTATAGAAATCGATTCCTAACCAATACTAATCAATAAATGATTAATAAACATTTAACAATAATTTATAAACATGTATTAATGATAAACAGCTTCTACTTGTCGTTTTCTAAGAAGTCAGTTTAGGCAACAAATTCCCAAAACCTATTTTTATTACTAAACACTAAACAATTTCGTTAATTTATTCTTCGCCGAAAACAATCCATAAATTTATTTCATTAGTTATTGTAATGCAGTTATTTTAGATATCGATTAAATAAACTAATCAATTTAAAAATTGTTTGACAGATCTATCTATTTACTCTGTGTAAAAATATTTAGACTATTCAAAATACAATAGTAATTTTTCGTATAAGAATAGATAAAATATGTAAATTGTTTTTCATCCGAGCAAAGTTTAAAGTTTAAACAACGACTTTGATCAACAATGGTTATTTAGCAATAGATTTTTTACATTAAAACGTGTCGTTTCATATTTAATTGCATTTTTAATTGGGAAACCCAAATGCGTATTTTGAAATTGAGCTTTACGATAAAACAATGAACGTACGTAATTGAATTTATTTATGTTTATAAACAAATCTGTTGATAAAATTTGCTGACTTTTTTTCTCAAAATTTAATTAATCGCGTAGTTATTATGTCTATTCTCTATCTAATTCTCAAAAATGTTTCGATAATTTATATTTATTACAATTAATAGCTGTATTTAATTACTAAAAAATATATTTAGAATGCAAATATGCAAAACATATTTAATTTCCTTGTTATGCGAATCAGATTTTCTCACATATTCAGTGTAAAATGTAATATGTACCTAATTCGTTTTAAACCGCAAACATGCAAAAAATTCTATTTTTATGATCAAAAGTACAGAGATAAAGAGAATCAAATCAAATCTAAACTTATTATGGATAAATGTTATTTTTTTATTAAAACAAGTATATAATATAGATCTATTCAATAAAATTAAGCCACTTTAAATCTGGATAAATTATTTAAGAAGCCTTTTCCCTTATTGAGATTAAAATAATTATTAAAAATTTTGTGCCTAGTAATATTTTTTTAGATGGCTAAAAATAATACAAATTGTTTACCTATAAGTGCTATTTTCAAACACTCACTAAACAAGACACTTTTTATATGAAATTTGACACATATGCAAATATATAGGTATAAAATAACATACTTTATTTCAAAAAGTGTTAAAATATTTACCACATAAAGTAATGTTGCTAAACTCAGAATAGATAGGTATTATAATTAACTGTTGAAAGTTCTTGCTGTCTTAACTTCAAAGTGTATGGTAAATTAAATATATAAATAGTACTACTAATTGTAATAAAATTTAGAATTAAAAAAACAAATTAAATTTAAAGTTTAATAATTTAATTAATTATAAAATTGTGCGCTTATAGAAATACTTATACCAAGATAATCCAAGCTGTCACATTTTCAAAATATGTACTTATTTATAAAAATAATTAAATTTAAAGTTCAACGTATGAATAGTTTAAAGATTGGAACAGGTTTTGAATAATAAATAAATGTAAGTAATATAAAGACAAATAGGTAACAAATATATATTTTGTTTTTTTGTCCGCAATTATAACTGAAAACGCATTTTTAGTCTAAAAAAGGAATTGAACTAATATCCTATTTAAACTATAAAAATTGAATCTATAAGGAGATGATAATTGAAAAAGTTTCTAAATCTAAATATGTAGCTAAAGAGACAGGCAATTTAAAAAGATCGAATTAAATAAATATAAATTAAATAGAATAGGTATAGAAATTATTATGTTGCAATTTACACAAGCGGCAATAAAAAACGAATTACAAGCAAGTTCTCAATTAAAAAACAATGCGATTCTAGGTTTATAATAATAAATATGGTTCTTAGTAATGTCATCACACACACTAAACATTTATTTTTCGCCAAAATGAAAAACATTTTCTTCATGTAGTATATGGAATGGAATGCAAACATATTTGTTTTGTTATGACTGTTTAGCGAAAAGAAAAAAATGCAAAAGCAGTAAAATCATAAATCAAAAAGTTGTTGGGAAATTATTCGTCTTGCTTCGTTTGAGATCGTCAGGATAAAACATCGGCGAGAGCACGAGAACAACTCGGTTAATGTTGAATTTTACGATCAGTTTGCGACCAGTCGTTGTGGTGTTATGTTGCGTGCGCGCACTCGCCCATCCATCCACATAGTAGTTTCTTGACAAATATACCAACAATTTTTCGTTTTTTCTTTTATTATTCGTTTCGTTAAGTTCAATGCTGTGCTGTGTGTGCCAAAATATACATCATCGCTAAACGGATTTACTCTAAATAATCAACATACTGACCAGGTAATACCTAATTCTAGTTATTCATTTTTATGCGAATTATTTTGCGCAACGAGCCTCTCGCTCTCTCGGTCTCCAGTCTTCCGGAGGTGTTAAATTGCAAACTACATGTTTAAACATTTGCTTGGCCGAAGGTATAATTAGTTATAACTCTGACAAGTGCAATTAAATCCATCTGCATAGGCACTTTACATTTAATTAATTATTAATCAAAGATGACTTGACTTGTTGCAGGTCAAGTTTGTTTTTCTTATGATGATTATCTTGTCGTTTCAATCTTAAATGCGTTTTTCACTTGACGCGCTCTCTTTCTTTCTCTCTCTCCTCGTCTAATTAATAAATCAATCTTCTCGGAACATTTTGATGTATACGAGCGATACCACTTTTGAGAAAGCACATGGCATAATATTAAGTGCCTTCGAAAGCAGGTAGTTTTCGGGCAGTGGCGTTTCCCGGGATGAACAAAAATTATTGTCGACTTTGTGCCTTTTTCATGGCAGTTTTATGATCTCCCAGCATAAAATGTCATAAATAACTATTTTTGGCAGCACTTTTGCATTGCCGATACAGCATATTGAAACCATAAACATGCAAATAAATTCACAACGAAATTTGTAAATACGCATCGAAGGATGTGAGAAAAAAAACATGCATACATCAGAAAAGTTGCTTAAAAAGTAGAATATTTAAATTAGTTGACAATTTATGTTGTGGCGTGTGGACAATTTTCAACTTTCTTAAATTTTTGTGATAAATCATGGATGAAATTGAAATGTTGCTCTATACGAAAAGGTCTAATCTGTTTAGAATCGCAAAATTGCAGCGTCTAATGCATACGGAATAGCCTCTTACACTTAAAATAATATTTCTTGAGGGAAATATCTTGTGTGTTTAGGTAGATGTTATTGTAACGCCACTGCATTGTAAAAGCCTGTGGGGGTCTCGGACCCTTGTTGGTTTTACCAAATCGGTCCCAGCACAAATTTAGCGTTTTGTATATGTGTATATATGTGTGTGTGACTTACTACAGTTTTACTAACATGGCATGCAATCGTACTGTGTACAAATTAATCACATTAAATGCGCAATTTCCTTTTTTTGCCAAAATCGCGTAGGCGTCCATTAAAAAAATCCTCATCTTATCATCGAGCGTTTTGCAAACCGTACGTGTTTTGCTTCGTTAAACAAAAATTGCCACTGCTGCTGCTGTTGCTGCCGCAATTCCGAAACGTAGGAATAATTTGCTACTTTTATTGCCATAGAAATATGATAATTGTTAAAAATAGTATATACAGTTAAAATTATACGTGTTAACAGGTTGTTTTGTAAAATTTACATTAAAATAATTGATTATTGTGGCAATTAAATGTTGTAGAAAAGTCAAATTAATAATAGGATTAAAATTCGAATCGAAAGAAACGATGTAATTATTTCACAGCCTAATTGGACATTGCGTCAAAATGTGCGGCGTAAACTTGGGAAGATTAAATTATTAAATAACATTTTGCTGCTGCTGCTATTATATATGTATTTCATAATAATTATCGCTGACGATAAAAAATTAAAAATTCTCTTTTAATACCCAGTTCCGACGTCGTCCTTTTTATAAACGAATGAAAAAGCGTCGCCGCTTTCTTTAATAATATTGTCAAGGATGATTTTTTTGTGTGTGCGAATGATAAAGCAACATCAACTCAATTCTCCACCGTTGTTATCAGCGAGATTTTCGCGAAATGAGCCCACGATCTCGGCGGCTCGGGGACATTATGAGCGATGATTTTCCATTGTGTTATATTTGTAGTTGGTTACATTCGTCCAGTGTGTGAGCGAGTGCGCTATTTTGCGTTTTGCTTGGGTTTGGGTTCAGTGTTTTTATTACATCGGGTCGTAAAGTATATGGGAAGGAAGGTTCAAAAGACTCATTTTGCATTGCAAAAATTTTTATGGCACAGTAATAGAAAGCTGCTGTGTTCCTTCGACGAGCGAATATAGTGTATATGCATATAGCAGCGCGGCTGGCACAGTTAAAAAGAGGCGCAATTGCATATTTCGATTATCGTGCGTTTTTTTTTGTGCACCTTGACTGCGTCTACCTGAGATTATAAACGACGCGCGCGAGCTGCAATTACATTATTATAGCCCCTATATACTATACTACTATACCATACACACGCTCACTCACACACTTTTCTCTCTCTATACTAAACCAGTAGCAGATAAATCAATTAGTTCCATGTAACTTGTTGAAAATGACTAGAAAATTTAATATTATATACAAGCCGATACTCTAACGATCAATTATATTTAATCATGCACTTTTAAACATTGTTTTATATTTTCTTATAAATTACACTGTAAATTAGGTTATAATTTAGCTTCTCGTTTCATACTAGAACATGTAAATTACATTAAATTGAATATAATTTCAATTGATTTATTATCGATTTCACTTCGTAATCGTTTAAAATGTACTAAACATTTATACACACCGTATTTATTAATCGTTTTAACACGAAATTAAATTGAAGAAGAAAAAAACGTGTTTATTACAAATGCAAATAGCTTTAAAATATTATTAAATCAATTCATTTGCAATATCGCCATAGCAAGGCGATTAAAAACTTTTTTAATTCGCAAGATATACTCGTTAATGATTATATTTTAAGTAAATTTGCTTTTAAATTAACCCAACGTTGTGTTAAAATCAATATTCTCGGCGGATTTTATTACTTGCTCGAGTGACTCTTAATTTTGTTAAGCATTATATTTAATTGAATATCTACCATCTAATAGTATTTGCGATCACTTTGGAAAATTTCAATTTTCTTAATCTTATTACGAAACTATTAGTTGGTTTGCACTATTATACTTACATACAAACTAGGTTTATCCCGTTGCCAAATAATTGTCAAACCAAATTGGAAACTAACCTTTGACTCCTTACTGTGAGTTTGACAATTATTTGTTACTACGATCTAACCTCAATCCTATAACCCGGGTTTTTTATGTTTGGCATGCATTTAGTGACTTTCGGTTGGTACTGTTTTAGGATTTGCGGTTAACTTCATGCGTTATGGAATGACAGTAGCTCATTTAATTGAAGGGTGTAATCAATAATTTATTATTATTGTACGATCACAAAACTTATGTGTGTGCTGGAGGTAATAAATTTAAAACATTCAGATTTTTCATCACCACATAATATAAAACGCGCTTAATGTAGTTGCATTATTATTTACATAAATTATGTTTGCAATATATAAAATAAGTCGAAGCATAAATCAATTAATTACATGCGCATATTTTGCTTTATTTTATAACGCGGTGTGAAACGCAAACGAATGGTGTCACAACTTGTCATTATTTTTTTCTTTTAAATCGTCAAGAATGCGTTACAAAATAAACACCTCCAATGCGATTTATATACGACAAATGGCCAGTCATTGTCTGAAACAAAAAGAAATGATTTTTAATAGAGTTGACTTAAATATAACTCGATAGATCAACAAAAAAAGCGAAACGGCGGGCGTGCGCACGCGAAAAATTTATTTTTAACACGCATGCAACGCAACTCTGGACGTCTTTTTTATTCGCATGCCAATAAAAATATTCGGCGGCGAGATTTATCGCGCCGAAGGAATTATCACCTCTACCGATGCCTTCACCTAACTAGATTTTGATTATTTGTGTGTGTGTACGCGCGGAATGTGCTCTTTTGATCATCTCGCTCTTTAAAAATACATTTCTATTATTACGTATTATCTGTTTTATAATGGTTTTAAATGTTGTTTGTGTGTGTATGTGTGTGTGTGGAGAACTAAGTCGACTTTCACGCTAGATAAGGTAGACCATTACAATAATTCTCAACGACACAGTTATTACCAATAAATCTAAATGTAATGGGTGATTGTTCGAAAACGGAGGTCAGGTTAGAAGCTAAAAGCGCGCATGTTGACTCTATGTGTTGTTCGAATGATGCGCGTCGTCGTAGTCCTATTCCATCACAACACTCATATTCAAATATCGAACCGGCAAAATTGATAATATTATGTTGTAAGAACGCATTTGTGTCTAATTCTTTGCCGCTAAGTGATAATCAACCGAATGTGTGTAATAAATTAATTAATTGGGCAAACTATTTTTATTGTAACATTAGTTGAGCAACATTTAATTACATCTAATGGTAAAGCACTTTGTTAGAAAATAAACAACAACGTAAGAAATAAACAGTTTAATTTATTTATCACAACCTCAATTATTGAATTATCGCAAGTTCTTAGATAAATTAATAGTATTTAAAGTAGTGGTGGTCATTAAAATAATCTAAGCGTAGTTTTTAAACGTTTATGAAGATTGTGAAAATGTTTTCTACTTCTTATTTACTATATAACCGTTTATTTCAAAGCAAACCTAAAACACTACCTGTTTCATAAATTTAACATCAGAAATGAACAAAAGCATCAACGAAACAAACTAGAAAATTATATATTTTTTATTTATAATTGTATTGCGTAAGTTTTTATTTTTCTGTCGGCGCGCATACTCTTTCTTCCTATATGTGTTTTTTAATTATGGCCGGATTTACCTTTTATCACGCTCTTTGATTTATTAGCTTGTACATTACAGCCTACTCAACCTCGATTAGGAATGTAATTTATTATGATTTAGTATTTAGTGCTTATTTTCTTTCTTTTGCATACGCGCACGCTTTTCAGCTATCATTGCCTTTTCGAAATTTAATTACTTTTCAAAACATACGTTGTGTGCGGCTTCCATTTTAAATTACCGTTCGTTCGCTTTTTTCTCTCCCCGCCGCGCGCCATCATTTTTATTTTCATTTTTGATAAATGCAGCACGTTTATAAATCTAGCAATACGATGTTTCCTCATCTATAAAAAAATGCGTGATAAAATTTCGAAAAGTTTAAAAAGCGGATTATCGTAGCGGTTTTGTTACGTTATAAATTCCCTTGGAAATTATTTGGGGTTAAAGCCGGGTCTCTACTCCACAAAAGATTATAGCTGCGCTTTGTGCAACAATAAAAAGGAATCGAAAGTCACGATTTCGAGTACAAGCACTCGCGAGAGAGGAGGATTTTTGCATGAACTGCGCTCGTTGCAATTTACTTTTTTTTATATTATTGCACATCTTACCGCGCTTATCTTTAAATTAAACAAAACGCTTATTGTTATTATTTCAGCATTATATTATATTAATACATCAAACCAACACGATTATACCTACCATACCAGTAACGTAAATTAATTTTTATTTCAACGAGAATTAATCTTTGTCAAAAAAGTATATTTTATTCGTTGTTGATAGATAAAAGTATGAATTATTCCTTATGATTAATTATTTTTATTTTGTGGCATGTTGACTATCTGCGTATAATTAAAATATACATAATAAATAATTCTATGTAAGCACAATCTTAAATTGCTTATAGCGATGAATAATTAAATTTAACATTTTTTCTTAAATTGCATTACTAAATAATTTTTTAAAATATAATTTATCATCTTACTCATAAATTATAGGAGCTAGATTTTTGCAGTTAATTTTAATTAAAATATAACTGGTTTATATTAATACTTTTCTACATATTATTGTGTAATAACATCATAATTAACATGATTAATTAAGGATTTTTGCCACATTTAGATGAACAAATGTCTTTTATGTGCACCATTCACTGTGCCATAAAAATTTTAGTTCATATTAGTCATCTTAAAATTTGCATTTTTTATGCGATCTAAACACTTTCTCAACTCGAAACAAATTAATTCAAATACGTTTCATTGCTCCAAGCCTAAAAAGCTTTTTAAAATTTATTGCTTTATTAGCAGCGAATATTATCTTTCATATTTCACGAAAACATTCTGCAGTGTACAGAAATGGATGTGGAGGAAAATTTGTGTGCGCGAACACGCAATGTTGAAATTAGAAATTATGTATAGAAAATGTACGATATATATAAAACGGGCGCAAAACGCGTGTGCTTAAATAAAAAAGGAAAAACAAAACGCGCTTATACTAATTACGAAATCCGAAAATGGCAGCGATGCGCTTTTAAGATCTATGGCAGTCACGCGTCACCAAACGTCTTGTTGGAAAACTTTTACTTCAATCAATTTTTTTCCGTCTGATACGCACAATACTTTTTTTTTCGTTCCACCGACAAGTTCCTCGTAAGTTGTGTGCTTTTACCACATATAGTGCTAAATACATACAATCATGTTTTATTCATTGTCGGTACATAGCATCGGTATTCTTATGCCATGTCATGTCGATCAATCAATCAAATAAATGTGTAAGGCGAGTTTTGTGGTATTCGTTGACCTGTAGGTTAGTTATAGCAACAAATTTATCATTTCAAGTTAAAATATGAGCCAACCAAGGATATAACTCAAAATGAAAATTCTAACACTTAATATTTATTTATAGATAAATTATCTTTTATTAAATCAAATTCTATCCGCGGCGTCGTTACTCCGGCACATGCTATTTGAAATTGGAAATACTCTAATCAATCAAATCAAATTAATTTTATAAATTACAAGCGCTCTTTTATGAGAACTATTTATTAGATACCAACACTGCTATGGTATACTATGTTTGAAATTATTGCCGCATTAAAATATCTTGTATGCAATGGTATCGTTGCCGGACAAATTTAATTAACACCGCTTGAATAAACGATTGCAATTTGCAATTTTTGCTCTTAATTAAAAAAAATTTGTCACTGTTAGTAAATAACACATGTAGGGAAATGATATAGTAATTGTTGATGACTTCCTTTTAATAAATTTGCATGCACGCTGTTGTAAATACGTATGTGTGTGTGCGTGCATGTATGTTTAGAATTATGACTCATGGTGTTTGAATTAATTGCCTATCTTTAACTGAGACCACCAAGGCATTAATTGGTAGATGGAACCCAGTTGCAATAAATTGCAAAATCTGTCGTGCAGATAAGAGGAAAAAAAGGCGCTGTGCTTGTGTAAATGAGCATCGACTGTTGTTGTAGATTTCTAATAATACGTGAGGTTTTGGAATGCGGCTTCGGTAATGTCACTGGAAGTCGTGCTGCGCTGAGAAGGTCCGACTCTGCACTATCTGTCTACCATCGAGAACATAAAATGTCCGGGACGACAACAAGGGTTCTCGACTACAGTGTGCTTGTGTTTGTGTATGCGCGTCTTGTATGGTATCCTCTTTCCTCCTTTTCGTGAGCGCAGCGCTCTTCCAGCGCACATGTTTGGCTCCCCATGTGGTAACAAAACAAATATTAAAATACAATATGCATAATATTTATCAAAATCATCTTTATATCTGTCTTGTCTCGTAAAAGATTTAATATATGCTGCGGTGGTAATCACTATAGGGAACAACTGACCTTCGGAAAAGCATTTATTAAAATATATTTCATTTAAATATTTATTTATATTTATACGAGGAATAGCAACAAAAATGTGAGGGTTTGTGGTATTGTGGGAACAAGCTGCCGAGGTGTCGTGCGAAGCGTGGGCGACTTTCTTTGTATAAAGTAGGGAGACTTGTCGAGTATAGATGACAGATATGCACTACACATACACACACCCAGCTAACTAAATACAAGGTGTGGTTTATAAAAGAAACAAGAGACAACCAACAGCCAACAACAACCGACAACAGCACACATTTGAATCAAGTCGCTAATTAGAAAAATTTGCGTATCCAATTTAAACGAGAACCAGCAGCAACAGCAACAACAGCAGCAGCAACGGCAGCAACAACTGCACCAGCTACCAGATGCACCGGTTTTAATAGTACAATTTATTACTTAATGAAATATAACGCTGTCTAAACAATGGGCAGGTAGAACCAGCACGAAATTATAGCTTTTTAAAACGATATGATTAGGGGGGAAGTTACACACACTCGCACACACACAACACCACATATACGAATACGGATGTATTTTTAGAACAAACTTGTAAGATTTTTTTCTCTTTCTGTCAGGATGTATGTACTAGCTGCCATAAATTAAATGGCTAAAATATCAAGCACCTGCTTTTTAACAACAAAACTTTTTACTTGCTTTTTGATAAAGATGATGTAAGCTATTAATTTAAATGTGCTTTTCGAAACCAACATTATTTCAACTGACATGATTGCATATTATTTATTGTTCTGTTGTATTGTCGATGTTGTGATTTATCTGCCGACCAAATTCCAATTACACTATAGTACATTTCAGAAAATCTTAACGCGCTCAAGATTTATGCGTCGCTGTAATTTCTTTAAAGTTCCACTTAAGAAAAATATGATAGTCAGTCCGTGTGTTTACATAAATTAAGTAAGAATAATATTTAAACCACCTGCTTTATGTCTAAGTTGTAACAACACAAACCGTTTCGCTTAAAATAATAAATGCATCTTGTTATAAAGGAAAATCGAAAGTCATCCATAAAGATTTCTGCAAAATCATTATCTCTACTTGAAGTTGATGGAGGCGAGACATGTATAAAATTGTCATGTCATTATAAAAACAGAAGTAGACAACTTGAGGAACTAACAACTATAATTCTCGTTCGATCTTTTTGTGGTTGTTGTTTTGATTGGGCGTTGTTTGTATATTAAAATGCATTTCGAGATTAATTTTACGCACATTTTCCAACTGGGATGGAGCGCGTTTTGAAACCGAACGAGAAAGCAGGATGGCATCTTAAATTTATTGTTTGACTTCAAACCACCTTCGAAATTTATTGCGACTGAAAGCGCGTTTTACAAGTCAAACGCAATAAAAATGCAAGTAAATTGAAGAAAAGACCTTTTTTGCTGAAATAAACTAGCTCAGGTACCTTTACACGTGAAATGTACGAAAAACTCATATTGTACTAAAAGTTACTTTTAATAAACAATGAGGATGCTGCTTTCGATGTGCATCCCGCTGCGAAACGTCTTTTTTTCTACTCTTTTTTTTTACAATGCGCCCATCTCTTGTGTCACTGCAGGGTTTCGACCCTTTTCTTCGCCGAAACCAGTTTAACGATGCTAAATGCAGATTTCTTTTAAAAACTATCGACCATAACAGCAACAGCAGCAAGCAAGCGAGCAAGCAAGTAAACGTGCACTGTGTTGTCTTAGCCATTGCATTTCCTAAAAACACTACCGCGAGACAAATGAGCAGCTGAAAAGCTTTAGAGCGTCTGGTAGTTTTCTTCGTTGTCTGTTTTTATGAAATGATGGAACGTTAGAGAAATATTTACTGCAAAAGGAAATGGCCTTTCTTTCTATACACGGAACGCGCACGTTTGTATATATGTTGTACATACACACATACGTATGCGTTTTTGGGTACACACATATGTCGGTTTATATATAAACTGTTAAACAGTAATATAATCGGTGCTGATGCATTTGTCAGTTTATTTTAATGTCTTATTTGTATTACTAAAATTGTTTTACGACCACACTAATACCACATAGTTCTATTTCCCCCTTTTTTAATTTACTCAAATTCAAACTATAAAGTTAAATATTACAACTTGCTAACACAATCGATTTGCATTGTAAATGACAATACAGAAAAAGAGCATTGGAAATTAGAAATTCCTGCGAGTTTGCAGGAATGTGTGAAATCAAACGCAAAAGGAATTACAAAGATATTCTATTTTTAAATCTCCGTATTTTAAGACGTGCGCTAAATTAAAATTCAGCGTATTAATTTTATCTACCGCCAATGTAACAACGAATAATAATAATCATAATAATTAACCAGTTCGAGTATTCGAGTATTATACTACTGTTATAGCCGCAAAACAATTCCAATCTAATTTTGGTTCGAAATTGAAATCTCGTTAAATAAAATGACCGCATGTGCAGTAGTAGTAGTAGGGCCGAACGGCAACAAGGGTATCCAAACGTGCACAATTGCACAAGTGTCAAATGCCTTTTACCTGGCGTGTTTTATGTGTAGCTCGGAAGGACATTGCACAGCTTTTTTGCCTGCCTTTTCGCGCGCGCAACTTACCTACACACAGCCGCACACACATGCACACACACACACACATAATTAACCCAAGTGTGAAGCTGCTAATGTTATTACCAAAATCAATATTGGCATTTCATATATGCAGTGGAACATTTTTTTTATTTTTTTTGGTCAATGTTTTGTTTTACAATCAACGTTGCGCGCGTTCATTTTATTAACTTAACAATTTAAAACCTGTCAAGAAGTGCATACATGTTTTGAATTTCAATGAGTTAATTAGAAGTTGGTTGGATTTGAATATGCACTTATTTGTTTTAATTATTACAATGACGACGAGGATGGCGACGAACATTAAATAGGTTTAATTATGAGCTTTGGTTTCAATGTCCGCCACGGCTAAACTACAATAAGTTTTTATTTAAATTCGTTTCTCTTGTATATATGTATTTATGTATATGTATATACATACACACATATAAAAGCGCAAGCGTCGTGTATGTATATTCCATCGAAAGACCTTGACTTGGAACAATACTTCCACAAGTCTTGTTGGGAGATGCAGCAAAGAACATGTTTGCTTTTAAGACCTTTTTACAGATAAGGATAGAGGATTTCTCGTTTACCATACATGATTCAAAGAACTCCCAATGCTTGTTGATATTTTTTACTTTTGTCATGTTTATACAACACCTTCAGCTTCAATTAAGATAGATGAGAGATCTAAAAAATAACAGCGCGCCTTTTTCGAGATTCTAAACCATGTCAGTGCACTCTCATCTACATTTATGTGCATTATAATAATAATTCATTGAAAATGACATATTTTCTCAACTACGCAACGCTTTATCAAACAAATTATGTTAAAAGAAAGTGTTTAAAAGAATAAGAGCCGTCTTTGTATAAATGTGCATTCATTTTAGAAAGCCGACAGAAGGAGCGCGCTTGCTTCTTATTAGACATTATTTATGACAATGCGAATGCATAATCATTATCACGATGACATTTCAAAGAGGGAACGAAACGCGGACGCTACAGAAAAAATCATTCTGTTTGTTTTTATAAATTAACCGCATTAAATATGGAACTGTACTTGTATGATAGATTGCTAAATAACGAGCCGTTGCAAATGTGCCTGACGCCGCGTCAAACTTGCAAAGTACGAGTAGTCGTATTGTAAAACAAGTAAAACGAAATGTGTTCAACTAGATGTAATTTTAGCTCACATGAAATTAAAAATGAGTTTCTGGTTTTGGCAAATAAACGATTTATTTTCTAACCAAATAAAAGCGACTGATTAATGAGCGCATTTGTATTGTACTGCTTTTTTATATTAAAAAGAAAAATACTTTAAACAGACAAGGAATTGAAGTTTAATGCATGAAATTTGTCCTTGTAGGATTTATTGTGCAGTCACAACTTTACGCAATATAATTCTTAATTTAACATTGTGCTGCTCTCGACATAACAAAGATTTGAATGTAAAAAGCGTCCGTCGTTCTTAAAACTTACATATATGCATTTATAAGTATACCTACAAGAATATTTGATTCCACATGGCCGTTAACATTGTCATTTTAATTTCAAGGAAAGAAAAAACGATTTAATTTTGATTATGCGAAAATAAAATTGTGTTGTGATAATTATCAATAGTTAATTTCATCAACGCCATTACAAAACTTAATTACGCGCACATTTAATATTCGCATTTAATTGCTTGTCAGGTGTGATGAATATTAAGGAAAGGTGTTGATTAAAATTTGAGTTGAAAATCTGAGATAATTGAACGAAATGCATTTTCAATTTGCATATTTATCTTAAAACAACAAGCCAAACGAAACCAAAGCAAAAAGCAAAGCAAAGCAAAACAAAGCAAGACGAATGAGGAGAGAAGAAAAAAAGAGTAAAATATGTATGCGGTAAACGAAATCCACCAAGAGCAAACAACACACGAACTCGTTTTAATTAATACAACAGCATCTGATTATTTTAATTGACTACGTTTTCCAGTACTGCAATCTTCGAAAAATCGTGATACAACCACTCAACATAATAAATTCCACTCATTAAGGGAAAAGCACTTTTTTATGCATCTGAACGGATATTTACCCTTACCCCATTTAAATTAACTGTGACCCAGTAAGATCGCACTTCCAATCATCTCATGATGCCACCTACAACATTCTGAAATCATTAATAATTCGCTCGTTATAAGAGCAAGAGTAAGCGCGGCGCGCGCGCGCTCGCGCATTTTACACCACGAGAAAGTGTTACAAAAGCATTCCAATCATTTACAATTGCGTCGATAATTTTTCATACTTGAATTGGTTATTAGTGCACGCGCGTTCACATTTTATTCATCATCATCATCGTCGTCGTCGTCGGAAACTGGTTTAACATTGCAGAAATTTATTGAAACAAACAGCAATTGCGTGTTGCTGCTCAGTTCCAACGATGCATGCTATATTCCACTAAACAATCCGCTTTTTTGTTACTTTAATTCGCATATATGCATATTTCATTAAAGCAACATGCATATGCGTTGGCGCTGAATGTGTAAAGAATGGGCCTACACGCATCCTTCTACTAAATAATTGTCAATTAATAATACGAAGGCTTTTTGTATGTACATTATGATTTAACATAAATTTTAACGGCTTTACTTGCGGACTCCCTAATGGTCCATATACTCGTATACCATCATGATACGTTAGTTTATGTTTTCATATTTTTCTCTACTCCATTCCAGCAAGTATTAAAGATTTACATTAAACGAATTTATTATGAGGAGACAGGAACTGTGCAATGATGATGAGTTTTTTTCCGAGTACGCATTTAGAACGGCTGATTAGATCAATTTATATATTTGTATGTGTCGCTCGATGGATGAGTTGACGTCGCCATTATATATTACATGTTTTAACACTAAATGACAAATGTGCGCGTCTTGGCAATTGATTTGAGAAATTAAAGGGGGCCGCGTGGATATTTAGTTGAGCATATGTTTGCACCCTTTTAGTTCACGAATCCCTACTACATATAGCGATTAAGGAAGCGAGAAACCATGTGCTAATTGTAATCGGGAACTAGTGACGTCATGCATTGATCTATCGAAGGTTTTCCCTAGAGGGGATTGTCTTTTGGGGGGGTGACAGTATTTTTGTCGAGGCGTTGTTGAAATATATTACTCACAATGTCGTCTTGATAGTACATAGAAATGTAGTTTTCGGGATTGTTTGATTTGAGGGTGCGCTTACTTCTTAATTCTCTCTTGATAGGAGGGCGTTATCCCACATAGATCTGATTTTGTCAAGGGAGACATTTTTTCTTGTTGAAATTATTTGATCTAGCAACTTCTCTAAAAGCTTTTTTAATGATTCATTTCATTTGGATCATATAATTAATAGAATTAAATTGAAGTAATAGATGTATGTGTATGTATTATTATTGTGGTGGCTGGCCACCCAGTGATAAATGGCTGTAAACGTGCAAGTATATCTGTATATGTGTACGTGGAAGTGTTATAAGTTAGTAATGAAGATTGACGTTTCTTCAATTATATAAATTGTAGTTCTCACTCATTGTAATAGTCAATTCCGATTGTACTAATCGTATGTGTTTATTTGTTCCAGGGTGCCATGTCATGTCCCAGCGTCACATCGTTCAACTGTTAGATGAGGTGTTTTTCCTCCTCGACGTCATCGAATAGACAGCAGCAGCAGCAGCAGACTGAATTCCGTTCTATGTGCAAGCGTGTGAGCCAAAACGCAAATTAGTACAATACAAACATTATACTAAAAATAAATGCTGTTGGTGCGTGCTGCATGTTGAACCATTAGGAAGGTGATCGCTGTGTAAATATAGAGTCAAGATGAGGTGCGAGGGTGTAGTATTACTCGTCTCTCTTATATCGTCTGTTATGAACATTACATATGCAGCGAGCGCGTCGGTAATATCTTCACATTCTGATTCATCGGATCAGGAAGGTAGATGCGAGGAAATAACTATTCCAATGTGCCATGGAATTGGATATAATTTAACGCGAATGCCAAATGAATTGAATCATGACAACCAAGAGGAAGCCGGCCTAGAGGTGCATCAGTTCTGGCCTCTTGTTGAAATCAAGTGCTCGCCAGATCTCAAGTTCTTTCTGTGTTCGATGTATGTGCCTATATGTTTGAAAGATTATATGAAGCCGTTGCCGCCATGTAGAGATCTATGCCGGCGGGCTAGAGAGGGCTGTGAGCCAATTATGCAGAAATATGGTTTCAAATGGCCTGATCGCATGGAATGTAATCAATTCCCCGTGCAGGGTGCATCGCAAGAAGAATTATGTATGGATCAAAGCAAGCAGGAGACAAGTCCATCACATCCACCAAAGCCAACACCAAAACTGCCGAAGAACAATAAGAAATGCAAAGATCCAAAAAACTGCGCGGATCCCCCAATAATAGGGGGAAACAAGCGCGGAAAAGAGTGCACGTGTCATTGTCAAAAACCTCTGATTTCACTGGGGAAGGATTCACCACTGTACAACCAAAGCGTGGCCGTGGGAGACGTCGCAAATTGTGCGCATCCATGCAAAGAAACCTTCTTCAGCCCAGACGAAAAGGAGTTCGCCACCGTATGGATAACTCTTTGGTCGGGCCTATGCGCCGCTTCCACCTTAATGACACTAACCACATTTCTCATCGAGACTGAACGCTTCAAATATCCCGAACGGCCTATCGTATTTTTATCGGCCTGCTATTTCTTAGTTTCGGTCGGATATTTAGTGCGCGTTGCTGTTGGACACGAAGCGATCGCTTGCGACGGTGCAATAATAAAGTACACATCTCAGAGACGATCGATGTGCACGCTAGTATTTCTGCTCGTATATTTTTTCGGCATGGCTTCATCAATTTGGTGGGTAATATTGTCGTTCACCTGGTTCCTGGCTGCCGGATTAAAATGGGGCAACGAGGCAATTGCAAGCTATGCCCATTACTTCCATATCGCCGCTTTGGCAATCCCTTCAATACAAACGGTGGCGGTACTGTCATCTGGCGCAGTCGACGGTGATCCAGTATCCGGAATTTGTTATGTGGGAAACATGAATATGGAAAATCTACGAACGTTTGTGCTCGCCCCTTTGCTAATATATCTCCTAGTTGGCACTAGTTTCCTGTTCGCTGGCTTCGTCTCATTATTCCGCATTCGATCGGTAATAAAGAAGCAAGGAGGAACTGGAGCTGGCTCAAAAGCTGAAAAGCTAGAGAAGCTAATGATTCGCATTGGTATATTCAGCGTGCTCTACACAGTGCCAGCAACTATTGTCATTGGATGTCATTTATATGAGAACGCATTTCATGATGAATGGCTCTCATCAATAGCTTGCTCTTGTCCGTCTGGTGTCATACCTAATATGAGATCAAGATTACGCCCATTGTATTCGGTATTAATGCTCAAATATTTTATGGCCCTTGCTGTTGGCATCACATCAGGAGTGTGGATTTGGTCCGGTAAAACATTAGACTCGTGGAGAAGGTTATGGAGAAGACTGGTTGGACGGCCCGATCCCACTGGTGCCGGGGCCGTTCTAATCAAATCGAGGCCGGGAAAGACGCCTCCGCAATATCTAGTTGCTGGTCCAGGAAGCGCATCGCTATTGGGGCCTGCAGGAAGTGTCGCTTCAGCGAGTCAACATCATCTGCATCATCACGTTCTGAAGCAACCTCCACTAAGCCATGTATGACAGGCGGGTGAAGGGGCCGCGCCTGTAGTTGTCAGTCATCAGGGCGCTGGCTCTGGACCTTCTCTAAGCAACTATGGACCTATTTGAGTGACCGCCTGGGCCCCACGCCATTCGGTCACAGCTCTCTAGTCTCATGTTATTACAGTGCCAGTGTCGGACACTTTTATTTTAAGTTTTTATTTCTTGTTTATGTATAAATTTTGAACAATATTTTTTTTTTTGTTATAAAATTTATTTATTTTATAAAAACGGATGTGTACATTAGTTACAGCGACCATTTGTGATTTAAGCATTTACACGTTACTCAAAAAAAACGATAATTAATTTTATTCATTCATAATAATTAACGTGCCATACATTGCATACAAACTGTATATAAAAACCAAATTACGACTGATTTATTATTCCTTTTTTTACTATCTGTACATGTCAAGAAGAACAAATACTGCCAAGATTCCATTTTTTTGGCCAAATGCAATGTGAAATTGAAATGTGAGATTTTATATACGTAACTAATATTTAATAATAACTGGAATCTATAATAATAAAATAATACCTAATTATTAGAAAACTAAAAGATGCAAAACAGATGATGAAGAAGAAATTAAATTATGTGATTTATAAATGTGCGTGCGTGCGTACGAATGAATGTGCAAATCAAATACAATAAATTCACACCATTTTATTTGGTTTCATATATATTTTCCCATAGATAGATTGCCATAAATTTGTGCCATCGTATTTAATTTTGATTGATGTATGTGTTTAATAGGGACCAGTCTGTTACCCAAACATTTCTATTTATGTTCATTTTATATTGCATCTATTGTATTTGATGAAATTTTTATTTCCAGCAAAAATCTCAGTTTCTTTGTATAGTAATAATAAAAAGGAAAATGAAGAAAAGAATATTCTTGTAGAATGAACGTGATTTTTTATATATGCATATATGAAATATAAATATAGAGATATAGAATTATATTACCATCTTTCAGCATGCTGAAAGAAATGCATAATCTTTTGTACTTACTTGTCTATTTAATCAATTTATAGCTATACATATTATTTTCTAATGTTTATTGTAAATATATTGCCTGCCTATTGCAATTCTCGTATAATATTTATTATAGTTCAAGTGTCTGCTGTCAAAATGTAAAGAAAATATCGATTTGTAGTCAACCAAATAAATAAAGAACAAAAACAAGATGAAAAGAGAGAACACACATTTTTTTAGTCTCGATAGGTATTTTACATATCAAAAAGCAACAACAAAACGATTGTATTTTAAGATAATTTCTTTTCATTTAGCACTACAAACCATTGTTTTACAATACATTGTAAACAGACAAAAGCAAATAACATTTTTTATATATAAAATATATGAAGAAAAAAAGAAGTAATAAAAATTGTTAAGCACAAGAATATTGTATATTACTTTCTTAATTTGGAATCCTTGTGTACATTAACTTTGTAAAATTGTGCGTGTATAGTAGATTATAGCAATTGTATTGTCTGTATGCTTCAACAATGTATACGAATTTTAATTATATTTTATTGTTTAAATTAAATCTATGAGCTTCTTCTCTTGTATAAAACCACATCAATGTACATATTAGACTCTTACATACCTCCTTCATTGCAATTTGCAAAACAATCCACTCATTATTAATGCCATTCTCATATTTTATATGCGTCTATCTGGAAATTGGAATTTATTTTGAAAGCAAAAATGTCATTTAGAATTTCCTGTTAATATGCAAGCAATTCTATTTGTAACATGAAGCATGTGCACTGTTAACATTCACTGCACTAAAATGCATATCCAAGTAGTAAAAACGAATCGAGTAATGCTTTCTGTGATAATAGTTCGTAGAAGTCATTTTTATTTCATATTTAAATGAGGAAAATTATTTCATTGCTGGTGATTTTCGACACTTTGGCATTGGCTGTGTTGTGTTATTGTATACGTATACGAGTATATGAGTATGTATGTGTACTTGCTTACTTGCTCTTAACTCTCTATACTACTATACGATATATACGCCAAACACGTGTGTTCTATGTGAAGGTGACCTGCACATTAATTTAAATTTATTGAATAATTCCATGTAAGACGATTATTTGAAATATTGGCAAGTGTTAAGTATTTAATATATTAACTCAAGTACATACTTGTACATTCATTACTACTTTTTACGTCTTATATCAGTTGATAAACAGCCGTAATTTATGTGTGTGCATTCTTTTTTAACTCCATAGGTACCTATATTGATTTTTACCGTGTGTGTGTTTGTGTTTGTGCCTGTGTATGGTATATGTGTGTATGGAATAAGCTGATTTGTGGCGGATTTGCATACTTAATGAATATTAAAGAAACCGTTTCGGAAAAAATTCACCTTTGACTCGTCGTTCTTCTATGCAAATTAATAAATTTCAATATTAAGAATATGGGAAAATGATTACATTTTTCAACAATAATGTCTCAAAGAAAGGTCATCAGGTGTAGTGTAAATATTTGGGACATAAATTTGTTTTACAAATGAAGTGGCAATAAAACGTGTATGTTGCAATAAATATAAAATTGTTCAGAGAACATGTTATGTCACTTATGATATTGTATATTTTGCAACTTGCAGATACATGAATATTAATATTTGTTTCTTAGTAGCGAATTTATATTAAAATTAATTCAATTTATAACCCATTTGTATTCCTCATATTATACTCCCTCCGTCCGGAAATATGGTATACATTTCAACAAAAATCGTAGATTATCGTGATTATAAAAATAAATTGGCAACGGTCATTACATTGTTATTGTAAATAATCATGACAATATAACCTGAAATATTTGACTTAAGCAATATCATTCTTAATTAAAAACTTAATGCTCAAACATCAGTGTTTCTTGAGACAACTAAAATTAATACCGCTGCAAGACGAATATGGGAAATTCTGAAGAAAATTTGTTAACCTTAGAAAGAAGGGATTCCAAATATAAACAATTATAAAATACCTCATTTAAGTAAAGAAAAACTTCGTCGCGAAGGTGGACTGCTAGGAAAATATGTATGTTCCAAAGAAGAGTACAATAAAGCCAAATCCAATGACGAGTGAAAAAAATCATTCTTATTTAATTAAAATGTTTCAAATA
>JARJDW010000827.1:0-23223 GCA_030264715.1 Adinopsis sp. GC000173
AGCAAGTTGAATTACAGTACAGTATATGGTTTAAATATTTAATCTTGTTTATTTTTAACTCTTTATGTATTAGAAATGACCTTGCCTGTTGTCATTATTAATATTTAATTTAATACTTGATTATAACTTGCAACTCAAAAGCAATCGTTTTATTAAAAAGCAATTAGATGCATGCACTGGTATAAAATCTATAAAAATATTGTCATGCATTATTTTGTAAGTAGAGTGAATTTTTTTTATCGCTCAGTGCAATCGTGCTAGAATCTTTGTTTGTTAGTAATTCAATCTTGATCTAAAACTCACAAAAATTACACTCAAAATTTGACGAAAGTAGCTAAGTGTAAAAAATGTTAAAAGAAGAATGTTAATTTCATAGAAAAAGCTGAAAATTCGCATTTTTTTACGATTTCAGCAACAAAAAAATGAAATGTCTTCAAAAAGCCGCGCGACTTGCCATTTTAGTGCAAATAATCCAGACAAATTGCCGAAATAATACGAGTAGGTAGCATTTTGGAAAAAAAATTTTGACATAGCTTTTAGAGACTTAAGAGAAAGATAAATCTTCATGATACTGTAACAAGATATATTTAAAAAAAAAATATTATAATTAAAAATCTATCGTTAAAAATTAGAAATCTTGATCTAAAGTTCACTAAAATTATACTAAAAAACTTGACGAACGTAACTAAGTGTAAAAAATGTCAAAAGAACTATGTTAATTTCATAGAAGAAGCTAAAAATTCGCATTTTTCACGTTTTCAGCAACAAAAAAAAGAAAATGTCTTCAAAAAGCCGCGCGAGTGGTCATTTTACTGCAAATAATGCAGACAAATTGCCGAAATAATACGAGTAGGTAGCATTTTGAAAGAAAAATTTTGACATAGTTTTTAGAGACTTAAGAGAAAGATAAATCTTCATGATACTTTAGCAAGAAATAATATTATAAGTAAAGATGTAGGCTACAGTAACACGTAGAATGCTACTCAAATCAATAATTTATTTTTTAAACAGAGATATTTTTGATATTTCCGCAAATGTTATAGTTTTTTGCACATTTACATACCAGCAAAATAGTATTTTATGTAATGAGTAGTACATTAATTAAAGGATTTATGGACGCGACGGTTTAATGGACGAGCGCGCCACAGCGGAGCGAGTCAATAAATCCTTATTATGTATGAATTGCATACAATGCTTTATGTCGGATTGTTTGAACTACCTTTTCTAGGGAAAAGTTGAGTGAAATGTCAAAGTAATATTGTAGACATATCGTATATGGAAACTTATTAAATTTAAACCCGATGAGGGGATGAATTTCGTTCGTCTTTTAATACTACATATATATAATAATGAGATTATCAAATAATCGGGCATAAAAAATTGATTCGTAAAAGGGGCAAAGTTAAAACTGATAACAAAAACAATTTTGTAATTCAATATCGAAAAAGCAAAAAGACGCAAAAATTATGAAGAGGTAATGGCAAAACTAGTAGGGTAATTGCGCTCTAACAAATAAAATAGATAAAAACGCTATGTAAACTTGTCGTCAAATATACAAAAATCACATTTGTAATTATCAGGGATGTCCTATAAACTGCATTCCGTATGGACCATCCCGAAAATAATTCATATCTAAACAATCATTCGTTGCCTCTTCCAAATTCATATCAAATTAAGTTAGAAATGTCATTACCCCGTTGGACAAATTTTATTTCAAAAAGATTAGCCAATTACTCCTATTATATATAAAATTATTTTTGCTTCAATTTTGATGCGCATTTTCGTTACAACAGAAATATTATATGCAAAGGCTGTTAATTTATTTGTTGAGAAACTGTCGTCATTTTGCATTATGTTAGCTTACACAATGTTTGCAAGGTACTAATGCATTTTTCTGATCTCTAAACTTAATATTTTTTAAGATAGACCAGGTTGCGGCATTACCCGGCGATCGCAATTACCCAACTTTCTCCTACATCTTTTTGCCAAGCACAAATTGTTTGTTTTCTCACTACATACTTGCATCAAACATAAAGCGGCCTCGCAACAAACAATTGGTATAGCGCAATATATACCTATATATATCATTAGAATAATTGCACTTTGACTATTTTATTATCTATCTCTAATTGCTTTCCGCACCAACTTATTCTATGTGTATTTGGAAAAAATTGTAATTTACTTAAATAGTCGTTAATTAAGCGCGTTTTTATAGCTTTTATCGCTTTATAATGCAAAATTTAATCTAAAGACAACAACATTTTACTCCTACATAAAAAATCTTGGTTTTTATACTGTTTTTGTATTTATTTTCGTTAAAATTTTTATATTGTTATTTAGATCGGTTTAATAAAGCATAATGATTGTGTGCGCTAGTTAATTTTTAAGTATTTTTTTGCAAAACGCATTTGTATCTAGGTCCCTACTTAATGTGGAGCAGATTCGTTACCAACGAATGAGTAAAGTACTTAAAAATTAAATTTACTTATAGAATTTTTTATTGCTTTTAATGCAAAATTTATTCAAAAGTGTAAAAACACTAACAGTTTTGGCAAAATTAATTTATTTTATTCTAAATTACGATTGGTTAGAATGTAATAATTTTAAAATTCCCATTTTGTTAAATAAATTGGCTTCTCGACTAGATAGGTATTTGATTACCATACTTTTTGATAAAGCAGAGTAATTGTGTTGTAGTCAAATTTGAAAGTTTTTTTTTATTTAATAATTTGCAAAACGTTGAATATCTCTAACTTATGTTAAATGTTATATTTATTTAAATCGCCACCAATTAACAAACTTAATAGCTATATAATGCAAAATTAAATCAAAATTCTAAAAAAAGAACAAATTTATTGTAAATTATACTTTTTTGATGTTGTTTAACGCAAAATTTCTTATCTTGTTCAACAAATTTCCTCTTTAAATGAGATAACACAAAACGAAATGTTTAAGCTGTTCTGTGCTAGTCGATTTTTAAATGTCTTTCTAATTTACAAGACTAACTTATTCTATGTTAACTTATAAAAACGTTATTTATTTAAATATTCACTAATTTTAATGAATTGAATTAATTTTTGAAGCTTTATAACGCAAAATTTAATCAGATTTAAAAAGAAAACAACAAATTTATTGTAAATTTTGCCTTTTTAATGTTGTTTAACGCTAAAATTTTTGTCTTATTCGACAAATTTTCTGAATAAAAAATTTGTATAGTATTTATTTAAATATACACTAATTAAAAGAGTTTTTGATGAATTTTTGGTTTTATAATGCAAAATTTAACCAGAATTCTAATAACTACAACGGATTTATTGTAAATAATCATTTTTGATGTTTTTTAGCATTAAAATTCGTATCTTGTTCAACAAATTTTCTCTAAAACATTTTTTGCGCTAGTCGATTTTTAAATTCCTTTCTACTTTGCAAGACGTACAGTATTTCACACTCAATGTAGGGCAGGCAGATTCGTTTACCAACGAGTGAGTAAAGTACTCAAACTATTACCGAATCGTTAAATAATGGAATAGTGCAATAATCTGGGCTGTAAGTGATCTGCAACCCTCAATCAAATAAACCTCCTCACTCACCCTATGCCTGTATGATGCGTTCGTGCATTTATGCAGTTAGAAATAGAGGGGTGGGTGTAGTACGATGGGTGCGCGCTGTAGTGTGTATTTATATGCATTTGCAAACCGATGAGTCGCGTAATCTCAATGTACGGATTGCCTTCCCGGCAAATTATTTTCGTTCAAATATTTAACGAATCATTTACTAGTTACTTAGTACATAAAGCAACTAGTACATAAAAGTATTTTGTACGCCGAAAGGGTGTTTACGCCATTTAATATTCAATGCATTGATTAATAAATCTCTAAATGAATTTAAATAATAGTCAATAGGTAAATTTTTCCAGAGTTCTTAAAAACTAACAATTATTGTTAATTAATTATACTTCTTTAATGCTATTTTTGCGCTAAAATTCTTATCTTGTTCAACAAATTTCCTCTTGCAACGAGATAAAATTATTTTTTTGTTAGAATTATATATTTTTTTAAATATTCACTAATGAAAAAAATTTAATTGTGTTTTATAGCACTAAAACGCAAAAATTTACAACAGATTTATTGTAAATTATGATTTTTGAAGTTGTTTAGCGTTGAAATTCTTATTTTTTTCAACAAATTATTTTCGTTTGTTCAAATATTTAACGAATCATTTACTACTTACTCCTCTCGTATAAGCAACTAGTACTTACATAAAAGTATTTTGTACGCCGAAAGGGTGTTTGCGCCATTTAATATTCGAAGCATTGATTAATAAATCTCTAAATGGATTGCGGCTGTGTGAAAAGGTCCAACATTCTTATGCGTTTCATGTTTTTATGCGCGCGATTTTCGTTTTTGGAATTTTCGCATGCACCAAACGCCGAGATTGCACCACCTAAAGACTATCAAATTCGAGGGATGAAAAATTCAATATTATATATATATATGTATATAGATAAAAAAGGGGAAAAGGCAGGAAAATAAGTTTTCCTTCTATGGGTTTTCAATAAAACACAATCTTTTACACATATACGTATTTACGTTGGATTTGTTTATTCGTATTTCCTTCGCTGTTTTTTTTTTAATATATAAAATAAAAAGAAAGGAAGAGAAGAAAAAAATAAAGTATTTTGTTGTTGATGTTGTTCAAGTTTACTTTTATGAGGTTATAAATCAGCGAGTTCTTATGTAATCCTGGGTCATTATTTAATGTTTCTCGTGCCTTTAATTATCTTGCGCGCTCCTGGTGACAATAAACAGAATTACACTCGCAGGTCACGACCGTTACGACAAGTGTTTTTTGTGTTATCTATTCAAATGAAATTGTTTAATCTTACAAAAACATACAGTCAACGAGGCGACGGATATAACAAGCTTCCATAGCCATTACAACAAACTTAAGCACATTACGCTTTTTTCTCGCCTGGCGGCGCCGTCGTGCATCAAAAATTAATTAAGATTTATCTCGCAAAAGTAACAATTTAGTTAGTCTACTACTACGATTTTTTACGTTGAATGTGTGTGTGTGTGTGTGTGTGTGTGTGGAGTAAAGCGAAAAATAAACGCGCAAATGCAATAATCCATTTTATTTATATTGGGGCCGGGTTTTATTTGATTTATTCATGAAAAAAGAGATGATAACAGGGACGGTTTGACTTGCGAATTTTACCCCCTCTCCACTACCACCCCGAAAAAAAAAACGAAAAAAAATTAAAATAATAATTTTACACCATGCCAACATACATTTTCCGAGTGATTTATTCACAGATATCATCGGTGGTGCGGTGCGTTTTCTAATTCGCTTACCCACCAAAATTTTAATTATAAACTAGCATGAAATTATTTTACGTTCGAAATGTAACTGCCAGATTAATGTTAATATTATTTCTACTTCAAATAGTAATTTGTAGGGAAAATATGATTGATTCGTTTGTAAGTAGGAGCAAAAGCAACATGAAATGTTATATATGTAGCTGATTTGGGCGTCAAGCGTCTATGTAGAGCTGTAGCCGAGCAAAAAAAAAGAACGGTGGCAGGTTACTATAAAAAGAAGTAATATTTTTCACCATAATCCTGGTTTTTAATTTAGAGACAGTATTACAAAGTTTACAGCCGAAATAAAACCTACGTATATATATATATATAGTATACACGTTTCGGAGCGCAGCTAATTCTCGTCGCGCGAGTCCCCAAACCATTTGACATAAGATCCCAAAGCGCCTGACGTCATGACATGCAAATTTCATGCCCCACTCAACTCCTCGGTGTATAACTACATTATTAAAGGCAATTTCTTTTATTTTTGCGACAAAAATACAATGCTCGCCCGTATTTGGTTGTTGTTTCGCTTAATTGTCAACACTTTTCGCCAGCTTTTTTTACGTTTATCGTCCTGTTTATACAAAATGTCCTCTCAGCTGCTTACAGCCCAGCGTCGCTCTCCAAATGAATGATTCTATATTTTCCTTTTTTTCCATTATTATTTTGCTCTCCAACCTGTGTGAGAGGCCAAGAAGGAGAAAAAAAACGCTTTGAAATGTAAATTAAACACGTTTAATTTTTCTATTGTATAATAATGGTCGCTCATTTCCGATTCCTATTCTTAGCGTTTTGCAAATAAATACATCTTGGGAATGAATGGTATTATATAATTTGACGTTAATAAATTGCTTTTTTGGCTTGACCAGACTGCGTGGCGATGAAGATATAATGGCTGTTATATGACTGCGCTCAAAAATTCTATGAATGAAATTGCCTGCTGCTGTCCTCAAATGTGGTCACAACAACCGATTTATAAAATGAGTGGCCTTTCTATTTCACAAGTAGTATGGCACACAAAATAGAAAATAACAGCGTATGCATACCTACCTATCTAGATTTATAATTTATCAGCACGTCATTTGTTAAAAAAATTTTTTTTTACTTTGCATTGAACCTCTGTATTTCCTCCCCCGGTTATTGTTAGAGGCGACAATCAACAAGATGATCAAGATGAACATGAGCATCTATGTAAAATTTAATAGTTTGTATATCCATGGTATAATGTTGTTTAAATTTTAATTGTAATTATAAAGTACTAATCATACCTATTCCTAGGAGTATTTTTGAAAGAGGATTACATTCTTTGATTATTTCTAGGAAATATTTAATGTTTTTAAAATTTTCGCTTGAGGTCTTCTTATTTTTTAGCATATGAAGAATTTTCATATAGTTAAAATCAAAAGAATGACAATTTCCTAACAGTTAGGAGATATGAAGATGTCCAAGTTTTTTAGGAGTATCTGTTTCTTAAATGTGACTTTGAAATTATAACCCGTTTGGCATATATGCATTGTTTATCAAAATTATTGCATTATTTAAACAATTTACTCTACATTTACAAAATTTAGTATCTTTAGAGTACATTTTTTCGTTATTTCTAGTAAGCGTCCAACATTTTTGAAATTTGCAACTCTATTTTGTAATAGCGTTAGAGCTCTTGCTTTTTTCGAATGTTTAGAATCTTTACATTGTTAAAATGAAAAGAATCACAATTTCTCAACAGTAATGAGATATGAAGAAGTTTTTCAGGAGTATCTGTTTTTTAAATGTGACTTTGAAATTGCAACCGGTTTGTCTTATATGTTTTGTTTATCACTATTATTGCATTATTTTAAATATACTCCACATTTCCAGAATTTAGTATCCGCGGAATACATTCTTTGATTATTTCTAGTAAACTCCCAATACAATAACCTCAAAAATCTTACCTTTTTTAGAATCTATTGGATTTTTATATTGATAAAATTAAAAAAATACCAATTTTCCAAAGTGGGTATATTTTGCAGAGTTAGAGATATGAAAACATCCAAATTAATCATCAGTTTTGTTTCCTTAAATCTGAATTTGAAATTTTGACTCAATTTGCTCTATATATTTGTTGCCACACGTAAATATACCTTTTATATACTATACCTTTGTCAAATTTATCACTTTCTTTAAATAAAATATTAATATAATTCACGCAAAACCTAATCCAGCAACAAAATTTCTACATAAAACATATAAAAATAGGTCTGAAAGGATTAAATAATACAACATAACATAACATTTCTTCGTTGGGTGATTAAAATATATATGTACATACTTATATTTAGGACGTTCGTAATCATAACAATAATAAAAAGTCATTTAGTTCCCTAGAGCTATTTTTGTTTTTGGTACTTTTACAACCTTTTATATATTTATTTTCCATGTCGTGATAAAGCTATAACAACCTATTATACGTTTACAGTGAAATGCAATGAATGATATTGGCTTTATGGTGCTGTGCTTAAACGTCGTCGTGGACGAAAACAGCCAATGCATGCAATAATGTGTGAGGTCCCTTCTATGTATTTTTTTTTTCGTCGCCTATTCTTACACCCATTATTTATCACCTCCGAATAGCGAAATGATTTCTTCTAAAATATAATCAAATAATAAATAGGCGTCTAAAAGTGGTGGCAAAATCTCCTCGCATGGAAAAAGGCGCTCGTGAATAATAAGTGAAATAAAATGGAATCTAAAAATTGTATTCACACATTGTCGTATTAGGCCTGACATTTCCAAACATCTCTTTCATTAAAATAGCCATTATTTAGATTAATGTTACCCCTGACTGTGGTTTAGAATTACATTGACTCCATTGCCAACTGCCAAGAGCTGCTTTCGATGATAAAATACGTGGCTTTTTTATTGTTAAGTTTAGTTTCGTTATGATATGTTTGATATCCTGGTGAGCAACAACAATACCTTGCATGCTCTGTACTAGCGGGATAGATTTCTAGAAGCGTTGTGCATTTTTAATACCTTTTACTACTCTACTCTTGCAACAGCTGTCTCAATTTTTACTACAATCATTAGTAAAGGTCATAATTTATGTCTTGATTCCCCGTGACATGTGTGTCGTACATAGAATATCAATTATTTATTACCGCGCGTTTATTTTTTGCTCTCCTCTCCTCTCCTCTCCTTTCACACAAATCCACTTATCAAATTAGCTTAAAGGGCGCACGTAATTATATAAACAAATTTTATTCAAATTGCTGGCCGTGAGATTGTGCCTCTTCTATTTCACATCCAATCGTTTTAATAACATCATTATGTTGAGTGTGTGTAGGAGATATTGAAATAGATAAATGTTTTCAGATAAGGGATGTAGAAAGAGCGATTTGGATTTTCGTAATAGATTTTTATTCTGTGTAGGTAGTATAGTATAGTATAGTCAATATACAGTATCTCTCTGTCTCTCTATTCTATATAGTATATATATATAAATAATCTTGAATACAGCTGTCTCAATTTGGAACTACAATGAGTGGTCCGGGTCGAAATGTCACATCGATGTTACGGTGGTGGCCGCACGCTCTACACGTTGCCGATACCCGCCCTTTCCCTGTAAGATGAAATCACTTCTCGTGATATTCTGATTACCTCTCTCCTCTCGTATGTTATTCCCGAATCGCTGACATCAGGTTCGACAGTTCATTGTTCATGTAACATATTGGTTTCGTATGTGCGTTCCGTCCAATAACATTTGAATTCGTAATGCGTCGTCTAAATCACAGCGAGTGAACGAGCATCATCCCTTTAGGCCTTTCGACAATAAACCCAACGATGGATAACAAAAAAAATATATAGATATATGTATATATGTATATACTGGCATAGGTAGTAGTAGAGTGATTTTCCCTTCGTTCGTTGTTGCCTTGCATCAATTTGAACGAAATCACGGAATGGAAATATAATCGCAAACGGCGTTGTTGTTATTGTTGGCGAAAGCACTGGGATAAACATCTGATTGAATTTCGGCGACGTTGTGAGAAATTGAAAATGATAAAAGAGGGGTTATGAGACGACGACTACGACGACTAGGACGACGACGACGAGCGATGAGGGCGAATGTTCTTCTTCCAACATTGCAAACAATTCGCAAAAGTTGGACGCGCGCTACAACCTACAACCAACCCTTCTTCAACGTAATGCGTGTGCCATTGTGCCGTTGCTGCCGCGTCGTGGTGCTCTGCTCGCGCGTATAAACACATCGACTGTCTCTCCGCGCCAACATCTACACCCCTAAAATCTCCGCCTACGACTGTGACTAATATCCCCAGTTTATTTAATGCATATATTTAGCCCATATGCCAGAATAAACGATGTTAAGTGTGAAGTGCAATTTGTTAATGCTGTATCGCTAGCGATATATCGGTTTGTTATTGCGGGGAGGATCAATTTAAATACATACACACACACACACACATTGCCTAGTTGAACGCGTTCCCTCTTATTGGAACGAGCTTTTTGGGACGCAGATGTGAGAGAACTCGTTGGTAACGATTCAATGTTACATATTACCTAACCGTACGCGCGTTTAATTCTATTTTACAATCAGACCATAAAAGCGACGTTTATAAATTGCCCCGCGCATACTTCTTGTTTTCTATTCCAGCAGCATATCATTATTATCAAATATGCTGCCAATAAATATTCGCCACGGCAATCAAACAATTTGTATTGTAGGGTGGCGATGCAACTTTCGTCACTTGTTAGTAGTTGGGAAGTCTATGTATAGAATCGTATCTTAATTGCGACGCATACTATGCGTTTTTTTCAAATTCTTTTTTAATAAATTGATATTTATTATTATTATTATCATTACATATTTGTGTAACAAACAAATTTGTAGGTTATGTTACTTTGGTAGCGTAGCCTATGTATATAATCGCGGCTTAGCTTTGGCGTATAAGTACTTGTGTTCCATTCCAAAACATCGCTGTTATCAAATATACGGCCGATAAATATCCCACCAAATTGGTAATCAAACATTTAATAAAACAATTAATAAAATTGTGGACTTTTGGAGATCCACAACGGTATCACAATCTATATACATATATAAAAATGAATGTGTGTCTGTTTGTACTCGATAGATTCAAAAACCATACATCCAATCGCCGTGAAATTTTGGGGCGTGCTTTAATATAGTCCAAAGAAGGTTTCTGGCATATTTAACATTAGAAGAAGACATTATATTCGATAAAATATGTTTTATTATGAAAATAGTATGACTGTCAATTTGACAGCTGGCAGTGTGACAGGACAAACATTCAATTATTCAAACATTTATATTTACTTCTCGCAGAAGATCAAAGGTATACCTCCGTACCGGCAGGACAAAAGTAATGAAACGAATGATTGACTTTAAGACTTTAAAAACATAGTCAAATTTTAAATGGCAAATTATTCTAAACAATCTTTACTGAGCCAGAGCTACGCGTGGCTGAGAATGCTTGTATCTTATAATTTTCTGTTAATATTATCTATTATTATTATATTGTGAATCAAAGTTGGATAGTCTATCTATGAAATTGCAAATTATTACCAATAAGTTATGCTACTAATAATCTATCATACAATTTGTAGGTTATGTAATGCTGCGTATGTTACTTCAGTGGTATATATAATAAAATCACAGCTTAGTTTGGACGCAAATCAATATTATTAAATATATTGCCGATAAATATCCCACCGAATTATAAATCAATCAATAAAATAATTGTTGCGAATAATAAATATTCAATCAAACAATTTGTATAGATGATGCAATTGTCGTTGCATTTGCTAGTTGGGTTGTCTATGTGTGTATAAAATCGCGCTCGAACGTTGGTGGTGTAAAGTTTGGCAGCTTTTGTTCGTGAATGATTTAGGTGGTGGTGGTGAAATAGTTATATTAATTTATGTCTTGGAATATTAAACAGAACACAATGTTTGGCGAATACAATTACAACAAAACCAAGTTGTTTGTCGAGTAAGCCGAAAGGACGGGGTAAAGCAACGGTACATTAGCACTAATACACCCGGGGCGAGGCCGAGTGGTGTAGTTAGCTAGTTGAATTAATGCCGATGTTGTAGACTGTATGTAGAGAGCATGTAATTAGCATGTCCATTGCTGTCTGCTTTTTGTTGTCCTCAACATCACAGACAGCTCTTGTGAACCTTATCCCTTGGGTTATACGACTTTATATTGTCCGTTGTTTTCCAAACATATAAAGCATCATATAATACAATTGTACATATTTTTCTTGTTTACTTTTTTTCTCTTATACGTAAAACATGCAACCCAATTATGCACATGCTAAAACATTGTTGTGCTTGCTTTCCACACCGAAAATAATTATTTAGCCACTCATCATAGATTTCGTTGTGAGATAAACTAATGAATATGTCGAACAGTTCGTCCATTTCTTAATTGGATTACCTCTACGTGTGTCTATCTATTTTACATATTTATGATGCCCGCACCGCATTAATTAATAAAAATAAAAAAACAAAGAGAGGTAACGAATTGTAAAACGCCAGCGCGAACACCAACCACCAAACATCTCTGGTGAATACAAAATTTTTCAATACCTTGATTAATTCAATTAATCATAACAGCAATAATGCTTTGTTTTTTCACACGTATGTATGTTTCCACCCCGGCACGCCTCGATGCTTTTATTTATCGCGCACGAGAAAAAGAATGAAAAAAAAGTATTTTCAGTTCAACGTTGGATTTTCTTCATCTTTTCTTAAAATGTTGTTCTGCATACATGTATCTACATATTTCCTATTTCTGTTTCATTTTGAAATGGTATCCTGGGGGATGTTGGCTTGTTTTACACAAAGTAAACAATCTTGAGAATGGATGGAGTTTGAGTTTTATGTTTCATCGTCATATGATGATGTTTTCTTACCTGATTTTATAGTCAAAACAGATCGATTTATTGCTCGGCGCTGTTAAAATATTTTCCTTTTGGTTTTATAACTAGTTCCTACAACGGAAATTAGAAATTCTCCAAGGAGATTTTTTCCAGTATATGCATTTCTATAAATAACAACAGAAAATAGTTGATTTTTTTACAAATTAAGCGTTGTCTTTTTTAACTCTTTTCACAAATAATTCGATGGATTGATGGAATATTGGACTGTAGATCTGATTGACGATCGGACGAACTAATGAATTGAAAAGCTGATGTACTGATAAACTAATAAATCCGTTTTGGTTAAGGTTATAAATCACCAACTCATAAGGATAGTATTTTTACCTTTGGAAAGTTGGTAATACCGATTTAATAAGTAATTGCAAACCAAAATAGAAGATTCGCCACTGGGCAAACGTTAATTGTGAACTGACAAACTGATGATGCATTGACAATTTAATGTAGAGATAATTTGAAATTTGATATATTCATGAATGTATTTCTTAACTTCTTGTGGTTAATTTTTTCACTAACAAATGGACTGATGGATTACTAGAAAGAAAAATTAATGAACTGCTTCGCGATTTGATGGACTGATGAAATGAAAAACTGATGTAAGTTCTAACAAACTATACTCAGATAAACTGACAAACTAATGATGGACTGACTGACGATTTGAACTACTGATATATTCTGTTGGACAAACGAACTGAAGATCTAACACTTTTTAAGACAGTTAAATTAGCAGAAAACAATAATTTCATAAGTTTCTATAAATAAAAATAGAACAAAAGCAAATATATATAATATTTTTCGCAATTTTTTTAAACTCTTCGAGATTTTAATTGTTTTTTTTTACTATTTTGCAAATTTAATTCAAACTTTAATTGTGTGGAGCGTTGTCGTTTTTATTTTTGGTCGAATATAAGAATGAAAAAAAGCACGCGTTTTTCGTACACCGGTAGATAAGTGTAATGAAATGTTTATCATATAAAAGTTTTATAATATTAATCATGGGGCAATAAACGTCAACCGTAGCATCACGGAATCAATTTACAAACCATTTATAACCAAAATGGGCATAAAAGAGAAGCTATAATATGAATAAAATAGCGATAAGCGCGCCGCACTGGTATTGTGTGTGAATCTTAGAGTTGGCCCATTAATATCAATTCTTGACCGGGACTGACCAGCCTGTCCGCAGCTCTGCCGCGTGCATTAATACCAATTCGGGGTGAGTGATGAGGCGCTGTTCATCATCAACACCTCCGGGGAGAGGATTTCCTGCCACCTCCCCGGAGACATCAGCCTATTGCTTCTACATTTTATAGTCGAACGACTAATATCGATATAAATTTCGCTTGATGCTCCTTTTTTGTTCGCATTTATGTGGCGTGTAAGATAACACCGAGCAGAGCGACGTCGTCGTCGTTGTCGTCGTCCTAGAGTGTGAAGTTTCGGTGGCAATGTTCCTTGAAAAAAAAGTTTGTGTGTATCAGCATAGAAAAAGTTGCGAGAGTGTGTAGTAGATGTACATGTGTGTATAGCGTGTAATCTGAACAGAGGTCCGCACTGCCGTCGATAAGGCGGGCAACTCCCTGGAGATGTGGTACATCGGCTCGCACATATGTACCACTTCCTTCAGCCACCCCCAAGAGAACTCTGCACATCTATTAACACGTTGTGCAGGCAGATAAGACCAGTTACGATGATTAATATATCGGGCACGTTACATCTTAATGTTTTCCACAGGCTTATCTAGCTCTCTGTTAGTTAATATGTATGTAGGGGGAAACAACACGGTTTTTAAAATGCTAATTAATATTTTTCTTCCTCGTCTTCAAACTACTCGTACGATCACTTACTACTCACCAATTAAACTCGCTCGATACATACGTAATTACTATACCGGCGCGTAATTTCATATTCATCTGATCACAATCTGCCTAATTTCCTTTTTTCTTATATTTATTTTTTAATATATAATATGTATTTTTTTAAAAAGAAAGTCGCTTAAGTCCGAGCGAGGCATAAAAAGCTAGTTAAAAGATTGTGCGATAGAAAAAAATAAAAACAGGAAAACCCTTTCTTTAAAACGATCTGATAACGCACTTGTTGTTTCATATTTTTTTCCTTCTATTCAAATCATATTTTTCATTTAGTTAGACGATGTGATAACTACATTTATTTACTTTGCAAGATAAAGATATTTTTACGGTATAAATAGAAGTAAAATGTTTGATTCCACAACAAAGATAGGTAATAGTAAAGTGCAGTAGTCTCTCATTTATTAGCGGTGTGGCAGAAGTCTTAGTACACTTTTAATTATTTGATTATTTCAAACTATAGATAAGTAATATAAATCGATTATCAGCGATGCCAAAAGTCTCATTTTACATTACACTTTCTATTATTCAACCTTAATATGTATTTACACACAGTAGCACCTTACTAGGCATTGTTAAATTCGTTTACAGTGCTTCAGAATATGTTGTATTCATCAATTTATTTTAATGTTTCTTATAGATTTTCAGTTTTGCCTATTATGTATCAGCAAATCGCTTCATAGTCATTCGTCTCTCTCATTATGGCGTATAATCGGAACTCTACTCTAGTACAATAGATGCACATCGTTTGTCATCTTACCACCTCACCGTGTGTTATAATAAAATGCATTGTCTCAAAAATGAGTTTCAAATATGAGAAGGCAGCTGATGATGTTGGTGTTGGTGGAGCATTCATTCCGCACTCGCGCTCTTCTCTGCTGTATATTTCTCCCTCGCACGTTAAAATTAAAACCATGTTTCAAAATTACTTTAGTGGTGTTTTAAAAACCTTCCAAGGATGTCGTAAATTTAAAAAGATGACTGAATAAAGTTTTGTATTCTTAAAGTTGGCTTCCCTCTTTTCATATATAATGCTTTTTGGTATATAGCATATATACAAGCAATTCCAAGCGTTCTTCAGCTCTTCTTCGGTTAAAATACATTGTAGACAATGTTTATCACCATTAAGGGAAGCTGGATGCAAGAAATATACAAGTCGAGCATCTCGAGGATATAAAAGTGATATTAATGATAGGCACACTGATAAAGCGAGAATGAAACTAGATGAAGAAAAATGAAGTTAAGCAAACCGGCTTCTCGTCGACATCATAAGCATTTTTTTCTCGCTCGGGAAAAACACATCGTCAGTGTTAACTTTTATTATATCATAGCAATTTTGCTGCTTTTTATTTTTAAAGCGAAGCAAAAACAACAACAACAACAACAACAAAATTGATTTATTTACATCATTCGCGTCGCATATAGGCAAAATTAAAAATCAAAGCGATAGCAAATTACAAGTACATTTTTCCCCTTTAGTTACGACATCATCATCAATTATACGTGTAGACAAGATGTCCTCTACACATGCCATACAATCGTCTGCATATGACTCTGAAAACGACTGAAAAAAAAATACAAATTTTCATTCTTCTCGACACGAGTCCCAACACTTCATTAGCAAATTCCACCAAACAAAAATGACAAATGACTTTGTTTAACCACCTAGTGCTGATGGGAAAAGGTCACCAAAATTTGAAGCGATAATAAATCACGTTAAAAAAATATCCAACACAAAGATATGGATGCTTTTAATGAGTTATGGACGGTCGCACGAGGAGAGGAATTGTATTTTTATTTTATACCACAAAACTTTCTGTTATAGTAGCAATCTTCTAAGTAACCATTGTTTCGGAATGTTTTGTGTCGCTCTTTAAGCGAATCTAATGCTAATGCAATTGGTTTTTATATATTCGTTTAAATCCCAATGTCATCATGGCCCTCTCTCCGCATTGCCTCAACTCAACTCAACTACTATACAGCTATCCAATTTGCAGAGATTCACCAATTTTACCAGGGACGTATTCTTATCGTTTTCATTACAAATAGCGGACGCGTTCGCTAATCCCGTTTGGAGAGAAAAAATTGTGTGTGTTTCCTCGGGTTGCACTCGTCGTGTTTCATCGATTCGAATACGCGCTGTTGGAGTTAATGAAAAGTTTTTTAAGAAGAAGGAGAAGTAGCAGGGAGTTAAGTCATTGCTGTTATCTTCGTAATATGACGTAGGAACTTATTTGGGATTTTTAATATAGTTGAGAGTGTTAGATTGGTGATGAATATTTCATGATACGCGCACCAGTATCAAGTGCGGCTTCTTGCAGTCAAATGAGATGTCGGAGGAAGTAGAAACGCGACCCACTGGATTTGCAATGAAAGTTCTCGTATTTTTTTTTTATTTTCACTTTACTCACTCGTTTATTTTCTCTCATTCCCAGTGCTTACGCATAAATGGCTATAAAATTTAATGTATATTTTTGTAAGAACCCGAAAGCAGCGTTGTAATGCGATATTGGTTGCGAGAGAAGAGACGGGAGCGTCGAAATCCGTACGCGATGAGCCACCCAATTGGTCCAATCGTCCAAATCACATCGCATATTCGCGGCGTAACCGAGCCGCGGATTGCGTTTGCGGAATGTATGCTCACCCTATCTGCGGCTGTTGAAAGAAGATATATATACATATATATACATATATATGCGATTCGAGCGCTGATGCTAATATTACATTCACCTCGAGTATTTTTCAATGTTTACATTCGCGGGTTTGTTGAAATGTAGATTGCGGATGATGAAACCGATTTGAAAATATATCAACCCGGCGCGTTCATTTCGACTATTTTGAATATATCACACACACTTTTTTTGCCTCCTCTTTCGCATTGAATATTCGATGACGTCGTTCACCATTTCTTTATGTATTTTATATTTTTTTTATTTCATTTAAAAATTAAATGAAATAAGGTACGAACAAGTTTACGGCCGTTGATGAAAATGATAATGTATAGTTGAGTCGTTTTGTACATACATACATTATAATTATAAATAAAACTGTGTGAGGGGAATGTTTGGTGCTTGTTAGCATACACATGAATTTAAGGCATGATGCTCGTTCGGAAGCCCTCCCGCGATGTGGTGCACCACCGCAACAAGCATAGATCGTCTTACCAGGCCGCAGCAGGATATTTGTTTAGCACCGTACCCCGCTGTCCACCATCGAGTCATTTGCTTACCTGCCATACAGTTCGATGTAATAAATAATAAAACTATTGATTCCTCTCGGCTCATGCTTGGAATTTTTCTCTTAATGCAGCCAGAGTCATTTATTTGATTTGTACTCTTGTTCTCGAGACTATTGTGTCTGTAGATACATCGCAATAATGTTATATTATCGTTTATTATTGAAATGGATGCTATACTTGGACTGGATTAAAAAGTTTATGGTTGTTATTTATTGCAGCAAGTGTGCGCTTAAATTGATATCACTTTATTTAATAAGTCAACATATAATGGATATAACTGGATTTGCCCGTTCGTTTTCCTAGTTAGTGCTTTTCAATTTATTGCATTCGTAATCAATTGAAGCCGCTTCATTATCGCGCCCCGGCACTATGCGGTAATTCGCAAGGTGTCGTCATGTGTTTACCTTTTTTATTTTCTAATTGGTTTATTATAGACGTGAAGTTAGGTGCATAGTGATAGTTTACCTTTGCAATTTCGGGATTCTCTTCGAGGCAAGCTGATCAGAGAATGAAAACGCCTTACGAAATGAACACATCTGATATAAATTTGTAAATTAAAAATAACACAACATTCAAATACATATTATTTACATTACATGTTTATATTTTTT
The DNA here is from genome assembly GCA_030264715.1 of Adinopsis sp. GC000173. Taxonomy (NCBI): domain Eukaryota; kingdom Metazoa; phylum Arthropoda; class Insecta; order Coleoptera; family Staphylinidae; genus Adinopsis; species Adinopsis sp. GC000173. Next base: position 18,046 of record JARJDW010000827.1, read on the forward strand.
TAAATCCACTGTTTCCTTATATTTCCTTCGTTTTTAATCACATTACATTGCAACTTGGCTTTGAATAAGGTATGTTTTATGCACTTAATTATATCGAATCTTACAAATAATTAAATAACTCCAATAATGCCCGTATTCTCATCACTAGAATTTACCTAACTGACGACTGTCATAATAAACATAACCTATAAACTGTTGTAAATCCGTATTTAGTAACATCTTCTAGCGGTTGGCAGTAGTTGCAGTATTATTTCGACAATAGTTTATAGGTTATGTTCGTTAGTGACGAGAATACGGGCATTAGTAATTAATATAAACATTAATTTGGAATATAATTTATAACACACTATATAAAAATACCTAAATGCAAAGTGTTTATTCACTGGGCAGTTTAAGTCCTCCCAATCAAAACTAGCTTGTTGAAAAAGGAAACCAACACGTAGTGTGACTATTAAACATTTTGAAATAGTATATCTTTTACATTTCTGCGGTTCTCTTCAACAAACCAAATTATTCCATACGTTCAATTTGAAATCATAGCTAAGAAAAAAAATTGACATAAATTTTTTCTTACACATATATTACCGACACCGCATCATCTTTCATTTCTTTTGCTGCTCTCAACACTCGCATATTTATCTTGGCCTTTTGCTGCTGCATAAATAGTTGTGCAAATCTTAAAGCGATTTTTATTATGTAAGAAGTGAGGGACATAAAATGGATCTTGAAACGTAAATAATAGTTTAGTGCAAAGTTATTCATGGCTTTCGAATAGAGATGAAATATTGTGCGGAGATCGGTTGTATATGCTATATATACCTATATAGATGGGAAGTGTGTATGAGCAGCGCAAAAGAGACGCAGAAATATTGTGTATGTGACAGCATGAGAAAATGAAGAGGAAAAAAAACATTTGTAAAATGTTTTTGTCAATGAACAAGAAGGTGGTGGAGGGTGTAAAAGGACCACCACCTTCGTGTTAACCTAATCTACAATCCAAACATTTCAAAAAACGGTGCAAGGCTTTGTCCGGTTTGTTGTTGTTGTGTACACCTACGCGTACTACTCGCCGGGGTAAAGACGTCAGTTTTTATTGAATGAGAGAGCTTAGTTAGGCCTCTTTCATTCACAGCATGTGAAATCGTACCTGCTAAAAGGCATTCGTTCTGATTATGCCATTTCTCCTTTTTTTTCCTCTCACTCCACATACACACACACATAAGTTTGTTTAAATGGTGAAGAATGAGCATGGAAATTGTGTAGTTGTAGATGCTTCACTTTTAATCTAATATGTAGCCGGGCAATAAATCATGCGATGAATGAGTGTGTTTTGGTTGTGGGTGGCCGGTAAGTGTCAGCTAGGCGTGCTGACTTCATTACCGTAAACACCGTCTCGCACCTGGACCATACATCATCATGGCTAGCTAGCTAACCCAGCTAGGTGTCTCTCTTCCGGCCAACTCATTGGAGGCAGGACAGCTGCGGTGGTGATAATGCGTTGCTCACTTCTGGTTCGGGAACAACACTCACTATACGTATACGGGATAGAAAGAGCGATGTGCGAGTGAGGCTGGCTGGCTGGTTGGCGCGCTTAATCACGGCAACAACGATCCTCAACGCGTTCAATTCAATTCTCATAGCGTCATGCATTTTCATTGAAGACCCGAGTTATTTATTACACTCGCCTGCTTACTGGCTTATACATACATGTGTCAGTGAATTGAATTATTTTCTCCTTACACGTCCTCTTATAATCTTTTAAAGAAAATATATGATCGGTCGTAGGTACCTACCAACCAACCAACTACGATCTTACTGCAAATTCACGCTCATAATACAGACGTTACCTTCTCTCACGCATGCAAAACGAAATATACAACACAATTGATGCATATAATTCATACTTAGAGTAGATATATATGTGGATGTATATATATATATAATAATTCGTATATTGTTAAACACATCCACAATGGAGCGTACACATTTACAATGCTCAAATCTGCAGGAAAGTAGCGCATTGACGAGTTAAATCTGTTGAAGCCCTATTGTACTTGGCGACAATATTTTCGACTTTTTGATCCGATTTGTCAGATCGTTCTGTGGGTGGGTCAGAAAAAAGGAAGTTGTGATCCTTTTTCTATATCGCTTCCAATCGTGCAACGCATTATTGACCGTCACACATTTGCGTTGAATTGAAGGAACGCGCTGAGCGTACAGTTCCTCACCAATATAATCCGCTTTTGGTTCAAACTTTGCTCTGGACATAATGATGAAAATAACACATGTGACAGCATACGCGCTGTCCTCGCTCTCTATAAGGGTGTCTTAGTGTCATCGTGCGGCGATTGTGTTGTGCGGCTACAAAAGCGCACGTAGTTTTATTTTATTCTATTCTATTTTTTTCGCTTTCTCCTAATCGTATTAGCACTTGTTAATTATCATTCGGGCAGGCTCGAAACTGCTGCTTTATAAAAGTTTTCTATTCAATTTACAACTTTACACATGTGTTAAACGCATGAACGCGTTTCCTTCGAAGAAAATTGATGGGCTTAATTAAAACGTGAGGGTATAATTATCGGTTCTGTAATAGAGTATTTATCTATCTATATCAGAGTCGAAAAGACACTGTATCGACAGATCAGTTACCCTCGTTAACGCCAGCTGACTAATGGCGGAAGCATTAGTGCTATCAGCTACTAAATAAGGCGATCACGCTGCATAATGGTTAGTTTTCCGGTTTGTTCGATTCTCATTCTTTTCTTGCACATACGAATATACTCACACACATACCAGAATACAGTTATGGGTTAATTCAATTAACGAAAACGTAAAAAGTATAAAAATTTACTTTTCGTATACATACTATGTATACTAACAGGAAATCAATTTGTCATGTCGTTCGTTTCCACTCATATATACTTACACATTGTTTTTTTTATTTCAAGTTAAAATGGTAAATAATCTTCAAACAAAAGGAACGATCTGTATTTGTGTACGTATACATACATTGTACAAGATTGTTGGTTCTTTTTAAAAGTCATTTTGAGTGGCCATCAGATGAAATGAAGCGTATCTTAACTACAATCATCTGTTAGTTTGCATATGACTTTGTGATGCTAATGCATCGCTTTTTCGACTCTTTTTCTTGGACATACACCTGTATACCCTACTATGATGTGGTGGCTTTCTACCTACCTGATAGTCTGCTCTACATAATAATAGGCCAGACCTTTGTGATCATCATGTTATTATATCTCTGCCATATATATATGTATGTATATGATGAGATGAATCTTAGTTTATTGTATATACACATGTCGTTTAGTTATGCGCTTTAATAAGACACAATTGTCCCGTTTTGTGTTGGTGGGCTGGCTTTTATTACCCTGCTACTGGTTTTCGTGATGTGTGTGTGTAATATACAAAGAGAAAACATGAATAATTTTGTACCTAGATGATGTGTTTGATGTTTTTAAATAAGCATAAAGGCGTCGCATTTATGTCTTTTTAAATTGATAATTGATTATAATCCATTTGAATAAATTTCTTCGTTTTCTTCTTTATTTCTATTAATGTACGCAATGAGGCTTTAATATATGCATTATTTATTAACGAGATTGTATAAATCAATTAACATTAAGAAAGGAAATAATGTAATAAAATTGCGAGTGCAATCTGTGTGTGTGTGTACGTAAATACTTATACAAAACAGTTGGGTAATAATCGGATAATTAATTTATCATCGCAATATTTAATCAATTTTAATAATAAAACGTTATAGGTAATAAATTATAATTGAGTATTTCACATAAATTACCACAACATGTCTTTTCTAACTTTTTAATAACATCATGCTGGTTGGCACATAACAAACTGAAACAATTGTTGCATGGAATTATTATTATACTATACTATACGTATACCGGATATTAAATGTTTGATAATATATGTAGATAGAAAATTTTCTTGATTTATGGCCATCAGCACTTGTATGCAGATGTGGACGAGTACATACTACACTCTACACAATACTTTATAAAAAAAATAATGTAGTAGTTCTCTATATAGATAGGAGAGCTGAAATTAGAACATGGAATGGATAAGAAAAAAAATATGTTAACGGCTCTTATATATGTACAAAAGTATGATTATATTTTTGTGTTGTTGTGTAAATGTACGGTTGATAAAAAGATTAGTTTTTAATTAAGTTATTCATTTCATGTGTTGCTGGTAATCCGCGCGAGAATTATTACACATCTTTTTGCGCGGTTTATTTAGAGGCTGAATAATGTTCTTCGCCATAAAACGCTTAAGTGATTCTACTTATATTTAAATTGATTGGGAGATGGATGCGACAAAGTCACGCACACGAAAGTGCTAAGCTTTGCTTGGTACGTTTTATATTTTATATATATATATATGCAATATAAGAAATAATTTTGTGACAAAAATGAGCTGCTGCTTTTATCAGTAAAGTAAAAAAAATGTGAACGTATAGTAAAAAGGATTTTACAAGACTAGTAGCAATAAGGTAATCCTTAAACAATGGTTTGATATCTACACGAAAACCCATATATTCTCATGAATGGAAGTTAGACGGACGCACGATTTAGTATAATTTTATGGGAACTACCTGGTGGTCCAGTGACGGATGGGACCGGTAGCGCTAGTTAAGTCTCGCCCATTCAAGGATTATCATTCCACTGATATCGCATCTTAAACCACCTCCGCTTGTTTCTAAGATGATGCAGTAATTCATGGGTGCAGCGACAGTAAATTTATGTTTTTCTAATCATTATGCATGTGTGCTACGATACCTAGCATAAAATATATATCAAGTTTTAATAAAGCAAGCAAGCAATGTACGAGGGTGGCTGACTCGATTCTTTTTTTTTTTCGTCAAATTAAGATTTGTTTACGTTGTTATCATTTACACATTTCTTGAACTTTATTTGCATTTGATGCAGTAATTTAAAGAAATTAAAAAGTAATAGCAATTTTGTAGAAAAGTATTGCCAACATAAATTTTGTAACCAAGATTTTTGTAGGTTAGGTTCAAAGAGTATAAGAGAGCCCTCTCCTGTATATTTTTTGAGGTCCCTACAAACTAGTTTGGTGGCGTACCCATTGAGGGGCTGGGGTAAGGGGGGAAAAGCGCGCGAAAATTTGAATTTC